>JANSLP010000135.1:0-79616 GCA_029298735.1 Ophiostoma sp. CBS 140.51
TCGTATGTAGCTTTTTGTACCTGTGGATCGATTTCAGACGATTTCACCAATCAAAAGGAAGTCCACAAAAAAAGTAATATTTTCGGCCCCAAGGAGATAGAGGCTCTGCTCCCGGAGCCCTCGGGCTGTGTTGCAGAAAAATAATACGGCGTATTCCTAGAATAGCTCGCTTTCGCTTCCTTTGTTTTTGCACTGCGCCGCGACGGCGCGATCGGGCCCTGGGACGTTCCTATCTATTATATATCCCTTTCATCGGACGAGTTTTATTTTCATTCTTTTTATTCTGCATTTCCGTCCGATTCCAATTCCCCATTGAACACATCCACACACATATCGCCTTCCTTTTTACCTTCTATCGCCAACCATGTCGTCACCTTCGCCGGCCTCTACGGCCTCCCAAAAACACCACCAGCAAAAGCAGTCTCCTCTTTACAAGGTGAGTAAGCGGACAGTTGAGGAGACATTGGCATTTCAGTTTGCCATTGACGGGACTCTGCTAACCACTCGCATTGTCAGGCTGTCATGACACCCGTCATTTTCGTCTCTTTTCTCGTCTCTCTCGCCTGGGTCGAGTTTCGATACTCCATGCTGCGCAGCCACGAACACGGCAATTCGCCGCAGAATCCCAACAAAAGCAACAAGAGCGCACAACCACAAAATGGCAATAATACCGCGACAAACGCAGACGCCGCCTGCAGCCAGCACCGCATGCCCATGCCCGCATGGCTGCACTCGCTCGTCTACCGCCGCCAGCCCTACCACTATGTCCTTGTCAAGGGCGCCGACGGCCAGCCCGCTGACACAGACCGCTCCTACACGACGGCCAAGACTACGAAGGCGTCAAACAAAAACGACGGCTCCTACTACCACAGCATGCAGCGCAAACTGCTCAAGATGGAGTCGGACGAGGCGTTTCGGATCCGCACGACGGTGCTGTGGGTTATGGGATTTGCAGCTGCCGGCAGTGCATGGTTGACGGCGTCGTTTGTGCGGTGGATTGTTGGATATCTGTGGAGATGAAGAGATCGCATGGGGAAGTGTAAGATATGTCTGGCCATGTTTATGTTTGTATGATACCTTTTTCTTTTGTTTTGCAATTTTACGATTTATGTCCATGAATTGTCAACGCTCAATTAGTGATGTAAGATAGGTCAGACTTGACAACTTAGGATGCCGACTGCCACTATTCGAAACATTGTAGAAACCTGGCCGCGTCATGGTAGGATCTGTTTGTTTGACAGGTTGATAGCTTGTCAGACTGTCGACTTGTCTTATTTTGCTGCCTACTTCATACATATCGTCGAGAAGGCTGGAGTTCGACACACACCTTTTATCCACCCCTCCTTCCCAACCTTTTACGTTCAGGAGAGCTCCTGCAGCTCGAGGAATGCGAGAACGAGCAAGATATGCTCCTGCCTTTGTACTCGTAATACGCGGTTAGATAGTGGGTCTACAAGGCAATGCGGTTGCACTGTTTTTTCACAGTCCAGCGATCAGTTCTTTCAGTCTTCAGGTGACCAGGCCACGCCGCCAAGGCTTGTCCGCACACACAGACACAGAAGGCATCGCTAAGAACAGCCAATCCCAGCCGTGCCATTTTGCATCTTTCTGCGCCAACAGAGCTGAGGCTCTTCCTGACACTGGCACCAAGCCAGGCCAGGCCCCGGCCAGGCCCCGGAGACATTCCGCTTCAGTCGATTCTGTCGATCTTCCCCCGCATTGTTCGGCTTGCTTTATGATACTTTACCATGTGCTGAACAGATCAGGACTTCGTCTGCCGTTGACCCGTTGGGATCGTCGTCTGTATCAGTCCGTACGAGGCCTTTTGTCAAAGCACAGCCGGCCACAGAAGGACTGTTTGTCGCCGTCGGCATAAAGTCAAACTCCGGTGCCGATTTGCGTGCCAAGCACGGCAGCCAGCCCTGCAGCAACGTAAACATGTTGGGACGTTCCTGCCTTTCTGTGTCCAGTTTCCTGCATTCTGCTTCTTGCCGTTACGGGAGGATTCTACTTCTAACATAGCTGCATGTGATTACGACATTCGATGTCGGGCTTCAGATGCGGGATTGGTGTGCCGTTCTGAATTCCGACGACGAAGCTGAACGGGGTCGAGGCCATCCCCAGTTTCGAAATCTTGACATATCGTCCACGATTGACATGCGTCAATTGGCACCTTTCAGTATAGAATGACTTTTGATGGGTGTATGACATAGATATCCTGTTAACTAGCCGCGCTTTAGCCTTTTGAAGTATCAAAACTACGTCGTAATTACTTCCTGCCTATCCTGGTCGGGCAGTTTGGACTCTCCGCCCCGGCTGGTGTAGCTGGCCTGTGCTGTCCCAAACAGACATCCCAAAGCTGTCCCAGGCGGCTGGTTTCCGTGTTTTAGCTCTTTTGTTGTTCAACTGCCTCAGTCCGCTCCTGCCCCGTTTCGGCGACTATTTGCGACCACGTACGACGTAGCTTCTTTTTCTCGATATGATAAAGGTTGCTCTTTCCCTTTTTTCATCTCTATCTCTTTTCGTCCATCACCGATCGCTGCTTCCCCAGATTCTGCGTGCACCATATATAGACAGTTTCGATCAACGGCAGATTGTCACCTTGCGGCTCTTCGACTATCTCGTCTCTCACCCACCCTCAAAACCGCAACCATGTCTCTCCCGCATCGCCCCGTCCAATTGGTCTCGCTTGTCGCCGCCTATGGCGTCACGGCCTGGTCCCGCCGTGCCAGAGCCTCATCTCTGGCCTCAGCCGGCACTGATGCATCAGCATCTGCATCTGGCCCGTCTGTTCTAAGCTCAGCCTATCTTTTTGTTTGGGCTTTTCTTGGCGCCTATTTGATCCAGGCCATCGTCTTTGGCATCTGGTCCATCTTCCTCTATCCCTTTCACTTCTCACCGTTGCGCAACCTGCCGCAGCCCAAGACCGGCAACACGTTCCTCCTTGGCCAGTTCCTGCGCATCAATCGTGAGGCCACTGGCAAGCCGGCCCTTGACTGGTGTGTATCCTCTCTTCTGCCCTCCGTTCCTCTTATTTTCCTTTTCTTTCTAACCTTGCAGGGTCAACTCTATTCCCAACGATGGTGTCATCCGCTACCTTGGTCTCTTCAACCAGGAGCGGCTGCTCATCACCAAACCCAAGGCACTTGCCGAGGTCCTTGTGTCCAAGAATTATGACTTTACCAAGCCAGCCATCGTGCACCAGGCTCTCTCGCGAATTCTCGGTGTCGGCATCCTGCTGGCCGAGGGCGACGAGCACCGCTTCCAGCGCAAAATGTTGGCCCCAGCCTTTGCCTTCCGCCACATCAAGGACTTGTACCCTGTCTTCTGGCAAAAGGGACGTGAGAGCGTCGTCGCCATGCGCCGCCAGATCGAAGCTCAGCGTGCTGCCGCGCCCGCCAACGCGCCCGCCGAAGACGCCACCCGCATTGAGATCAACGGCTGGGCCTCGCGCGTCACTCTCGATATCATTGGCACGGCGGGCCTGGGCCGCGACTTCCGCGCCATCGACGACCCCAACAACAAGCTGACCTCCACCTACCGCGCGATGCTCAACCCTACCGGCGCCGCTCGCGTTCTGGCCATTCTGGGACTCATCCTCCCGCGCTGGTTGGTCACGTCTCTGCCCTTCCGCCGCAACACCGACATTGTCGACGCCAGCCGCTTCTTGCGCCAGACTTGCTCGGACCTTGTCCAGGAGAAGAAGGCTAAGATGCAAGCCGGCAAGCGTGCCGAGGCCGACACCAACACCCCACGTGTGACGGATGTTGATATCTTGTCTGTTGCCCTCGAGTCCGGCGGCTTCCCCGACGACAAGCTGGCCGACCAGCTAATGACATTCTTGGCTGCCGGCCACGAGACCACTTCGGCCGCCATGACCTGGGCTATTTACTTGCTGTGCGCCAATCCCGAGGTCCAGGACCGCCTGCGCGCCGAGATCCGTGCCAACCTGCCCGCGCTGGGCGACGACCTGGAACTTGACCCTGGCCTTAAGGATGTCGCCGACGCCGTCCCCCGCCGTGACATCGCCTCCACCGACCTCGACCACCTTCCCTACCTCAACGCCGTCTGCAGCGAGGTCCTCCGCTACTTTGCACCTGTCCCCGCCACTGTTCGCGAGGCCGTTGTCGATACTTCGATTCAGGGCCAGTTTGTGCCCAAGGGTACTCGCGTCTTGCTCGTCCCCTGGGCTGTCAACAAGAGTGAGGAACTGTGGGGTCCGGATGCGCTCAAGTTTGACCCGGAGCGCTGGCTGCGGACCGATACCAGTGGCTCCGGCCACGGTGCGGGCAACGGTGGCGCTTCCAACTATGCCTTTTTGACCTTCTTGCACGGCCCGCGCAGCTGTATTGGTTTGCAATTTGCCCGCGCCGAGTTTGCCTGTCTGCTGGCGACTTGGATTGGTCGGTTCCAGTTCCGTCTGCAGAACCTTGGGGATCTGGACGAGGACGGTCTAGAGATCCAGGGCAACGTATCGGCGCGGCCCAAGAAGGGCATGCACGTTTTTGCGACGCCGCTGGATGGGTGGTAAGGGCAAGTTTGAACACACTTCGAATCTATAATGAGTTGATGATAGCTTTCACATAGTTTGCCATTTAATATAATGACACTGGATATTTCTGTACGCCAACTGTCCTACGATGCAGGTCTCGTATATCAATACTCGTATATTACGAGCCTGACATAATCATGACCCGGAAAGAAAGTCTGTTCAACGTCGATCACCTTGCTGACAGCCGCCTTGCAAGGAGTAGACTCTCCGATACTCTTCACATCAAGTGAGATGCGCGTACCGCGTTTGCATCTAGATCGGCCACTCAAGGAACGGCATACATTGCAGCAGGCTTTATTTGACTTCTGTTCATGCGCAAGGATCTCAAGGACTTTGCAAAGTCAAGATTTGCCAATCAAAAACGCGAGAGAAATTAACACACAAGACTTCGGCGAGCGGCAAGTAGAAGACGCGGGAGGTGGGAAGCGGGAACTACGAACGAAACAAGAAACAGCCAAGGAACACGCCAAAAAATCCGGGGTAGCATATGCCTGTTTGAAACAAATAAGAAGGTCCAAATTCTATTAAGACAAACCGGCCTGTCTTGCCCAAAGGAAATACCATTGCAATCAATTGACCAAACTTACGATGAGACTCGACCAACCGAATGCACGATCCCTCGAGGCTCGAGTTCCCGTGGGGGGTAAGGGTGACTTCAACATCAGGAAAATCATGAAACAAACAAAATCCCCCAACATGAAGGAAGAGACAAGGAGAACAGGCCTACTGCACCCCGTACAGCATTGACCTGTAGGGGTTGAGAGGTCCGGGCGAGGCTGCAATTGTCGAGGTTGCAGGGAGAGAGGCTCTTTGACCTCGTCGTTCCCTTGACCTCCAAGTACATTGACCTGCACCTGGACCAATAACGGGAGGCAACTATAGCCGGGAGTCCAAGTCAAAACTCGACGACAATATTATCAGAAAAGCACAGTCAATACACCGTCTCAAACTTTAATTTATTCAAGCAACAACGGGAGCATCAGCGGGAGCGCGGGGAAGTTAAGCAGCTAGAAAGTGACAAGAGATGACTGTGCGCCCTGCAATAATAAGTGCTTGCATTTGATGTAATTTCTGCTATTATCACAAACAATAAATGACAAAAAGGAAAAGACAATATTGTTTCTTCTTTCTGTTCCGCTTTGCTTGCGACTTGCTTTGACAAGAATCAAAAGACACCTTTACTTTTTTGAATTATGATCATGAGGTCGATTTTCGGCGAAAACACACACTTCCACCAAGATGATACAGACACATAAGAAAAGGGACAAAGAGCTTAAAACAGGTGTGCAATAAAATTACCTGTCTGAGATTGAAGGCCAGAAGATCGAGGTGTAGGTGCACTCCGTACACTCTATTATTTTTTAGTTGAAGGACGAGAGACAACCCTCCAACCCCTGCCAAGGGATAGGGTTTCTTGCTCTCTCTTTTGCCTTTCTGTCCCTGTTCCTGAGTCCAGAAACAAGCGTCAGGTACAACGACGATATATCCAGCAGTGGCAGAAAGCAAAAAGGCGAGGCCTCTTTGTGGTTCCTGCAAGGGAGGTGTTGCTGTGGTGCTGTCACCATCCCTTGCATAGAAAGGGGGGGTGTATGTATGTGCGCATATCGATAGTGTGCTGGTCATAGTATATGCACCTACTTAGTAGACTGACTTACACTTGCACCTCCACTGACACGGCGTATGTGCAATGCACGTCGGGATCTTTCTTTCCTTTCTTTTCTTCAATTTAGCAGTGTCTTGCTCTGTCCTCTCCTCAATCTTGCCTATCGGTTCCTTCTTTGGGCTGTCTTGAGGAATGCGGTGGGGAAGTGGGCAGCCAGCAGCCACCTCGATTTTCTATCCTCAGTGATGTGCATGAAGCGGCTCGTCCTCGTCTTGTAAAAAGTGAGACGCGCAAGGGAGAGAAGAAAAGTGCCTTTTGGAGACGGGTCGGCTGGTCAAAGTGGTTATGATTAGATATGGATTATACGGTGGATTACCGTAAGAGGAAGAACAAAGAAGAAGCAGAAGAACTATCGTTGAGTGGCGAAGGGTGAAATCATGGTCCGTGAGGTGGTTCGTTTTTGACAGAATTAAGGAAAATGGAGAAATTTGGTTTGTAAAATAGATGCAATTGCTGAAAGCTTTGGTTGGATATCGTAGACTAATAGTACAAGTAAGATAGGAAACTGTTTCCGAGAGATATCTCAAGGAACTGATAAAAGCAAAAACCGATATGATGCTTCCCTTTGAGTAAATATATGCAAATACCAGGCCAGGCCGTTCCCACTTTCGATGTTCCTATCCTCACCGAAGTTAACCGTGGTGCCTCCGTGTTCCCCCCGAGTGTCCGAAATATGCCCCAATGATGTTAAAGTATAGTACAGTTAATAAATATACAAAGAAGTGAAGTGAAAATAGTAAGTAGAAGTGACGATGATTACCGCCACGTTCCGTGGATCTTGCTGCGGCGCGTCCGCGAGCCGGGCTTCAGGCCAATATCGCCGTGCAGCATCAGACTCTTCCACCGACGGCCCAGGCTGTGGCGGTCCTTGCCTAGACTGCGGGCACAGTCCTGCCACTCCTCCTTGCTCAGCTTGAGCTTCTCTAGCACCAGCTCAACCAGCATGCGGTCGTCCTCAGTGCTCCAAACCTCGCCATCGGCCTCGACCTCGACCTCTGTGCCGGCACGGTTGTTGCGGCTGCTGCTGCTATCATCGGGTATACCGTCCGCGTGCAGAGCGTGGAAATCGCTGCGCTCAAGACCGAGCGGCAGGGCTTCGGGGGCAATGCGCGCACGCTTGGGTGTTGTTGGCCGGGGTGGTGTAGAGGGAGCGGCAGAGGAGGAGACAGGGGGAGGAAGAATGGTGTTGGACTCTGATGTCGAGTTAAAAGCAGGCAGGAATGGGTTGGCTATTGTTGCGGCCCGTGCCCGCCTTGTGGTAGGGCCCGAGAAGGGCGAGGGGGAAGAAGGATAGCGGCGCAGGGGAGACGGCGCCAGGAGAGAGAGGGTGAAGGGCTCGCTGCTGTTGTGAGACGACAGAGGGTCTTCGGCCTCGCCAGAGTCGTTAATGGCCTCAGCCTCCTCCGCATCGACATCATCGGCACGGCCCATGTCGTCGTCCACTTCGCGCCGCCGCTTGTTTAGGCCGCGCGGTGTCGGTGTGGGCGAGGATGTGGATGTGCGCTTGACAATGCGCTTGCGCGTAACACTGGCGCTGGCCGCCATGGACGTGGCCGGCGCACTGGTTGGTGCGCTTGTTGGTGCACCCAGGCTCTCCATGCTGCTACCACGCCGCGGCGTCCGCAGACGCAGCTTCATGGGTGAGGGCGCATGGCCCAGAGGTGGTGTAGCCAGCATGGCATGGTGCTGCTGGGGCGGTGTGATCGGGAGAGAGGTGGGTGTCGGAGCGGTGAGGAGAGCTTGGAGACTGCGGCAGGAGTCGAAGAGGTTGCCGAGAGTGTTGGGGGCAGACATCTGGGGCGGGCTAGCGGGCGGTGAAGCTAGAGCTAGAGCGGCGGCGACGGCGGAGTTGGACGGCATGCGCGCGAGCGGCGCAAACGGAGAATGCGAGTTCTGCGACTGCTCGCAGGCGAAGCCTTGAAGCAGCATGGCAAAGCGCACGCGAGAGAGATCGGAATGGAAGAGGATAGAGGAATGCGGTCTGGCAGTTGAGGCTATTTGCGACCGAGGAATGCGCGCGGTGAGAGGATGCAGGGACTTTGCGAAATTGCGTCTTTGCGCCAGGCAGGCAGATTCGAAGGTAAGGTCGAGGTAGATGTGAGAAGAAAGTGAGGCTGTTTGCGAGAGAGTTGTGAGAGAGACGATACAAAAGTTCGAAGGGTTGCGAGAAAAAAAGAAGAGGAATGGAATGGTCAAGATTGGATTGCGACGAAGAATGAAGGGATCTGTGGTCAGGGGAGAAGGGGGGAGGAGGTAATAATAAAAGAGAGGGCAGGGAAGGGGTCTCTCTGGCGAGGAAAGGGAAATAGAATAAAAAAGGGCGACAAGGGCGACGAAGACAGCGGCCAGGGCAGTAGAAAGTGGGTAAGTTAGTGGCGGCGGGCGGTCGACAACGGGTGCGCTTGGCCCTGGACGACGAACTGCTGGTGAGCGAGGGAGGGCGCGAGATAGAGATTCACCGCCTGTGTTGGGTGCAGAGAAAGGCAGACAGAAAGAAAGACAAAAAAAGATAGGTCTGAAAGAGGGGGGGGGGTCCTCCAGACGAACAAGGGCGCTTTCCTCTTTCACGTTTCTGCTTCTTGCGACAGGGGGCAAGGGAGGGCCCACCGCGCGAATGCGACAGGGATGCGACGGACAGGGATGGGTGGAGAGGCAGTTGGGGAGGGTGTGGACGAGAATCGGGAGGATGAAGTTAAAGTGGTTTTTGTGAGAGAAGAGTGACAGAGGGTGAGTGCGCAAGATGCCAAAAGTGGGCCACATGATTCACCTCAGGCCGGCCAATGGCGCCGCGCGGTAGGAAGCTTTGACCGCTCTAGCCCTGAAGAGCACCCTGGAGAGCAAGTCTGAGAGACCTGCAACACTAGTCCTGCAGCAGGCGAGTTCACTGCAACCCACACCCAGATTGCGAGGCCCGCTACCTCTGCAACAAGTACCTCTTACCTCACATCTCCTCGCGGTGGCCCTGGACGGCGCGGTGCCTCTTGTGGACAGGTACCGTTTGTGGACAGGTACATGGTCATGTACCTCTCGAGGTACCTGCTGTGCTGCTATGGTACCTTCCTCGTCGCGGCCCCTCGCCCCATCTGTACCTTCCCGTCGACTCCGTATCCATCTGAGTCGCTGCTCCTGCGACGGGACCCTCTGCGCATCGTTGAGCATCGTTCCCCATCGTCGCCCATCGTACCTGCCCGCTGTTGTTGTCGTGACAGCACCTGAGCACCCCTCGATCGTCCATGATGCTCGCCAATTTCGGCAACTACGTGCCTTCTCTCTGTGATTCTTCATCCTCTTCACCCACTGCATATGCCGTCTCAGTGGTCTTCACCCCTCTTTCGTACCTTCCTGCCCGCCTGCTCTTTTGGATGGATTTTCCCCATCCCTTTCTTTTGTCGATTCTCCCTGGCGCATATCCCTTTCAGCCTCCCTCTTGCATCATCCCTCTTGCATTCCACCCCTCTCCCCCTCTCCAAGGGTGTGCTAAGATACCATTCCCCTCTCCACTGAAGCGACCTGAGTCGTCTGTCTCTCGATGCCTTCGATCTTATGTGGTGTACTTACTTATCACTGTTTCTCATCATCGTATATTACTTCATCGATGGAACGTCCCAAATGACCCCCAATCTTTCTGATCGCAGGCGGACCTGAACGGACCACCTCTTGAACCGTCGATCCAAGCGGGCCATTCTGTCCGTCCCCATTGTCCCCATTTTGCGCCAATATCGTCATTTCGCCCTCTCGCCTAGGCCTCTCGTTCTCTCTGAATACCTGTGGTGCTTGTACGGAGCACAGCCTAGGTTGTGCATCTTGCAGAAGAAAGCACGAGCCCCAGTCTGGGCTTGGGTCCCGCGGCCGGAAAGCAAAAAGCGTCATCTGTGACTTGCATGCGCCCGTCCGTTATCGATTGCACCCTCATTTTCAGTTGCAATCTCTACAACCTTTCCCCTCTATCGCCATCGAAAAGCGGCAAGCCGAAGCCTGGGCCTCATCAGCACAGGCCAGGCCCATCTGCAAGCATCTGCAAGCAATGGCAGATAAAACAGATGCGGCCGCAGCAGTCTAGGCCAGGGGAGACGAGGGGCAACAAGCAAAGAAAGACAAACCGAGATGAAAGAAAAAAAGACGGCAAAACGACAAAGCAAAACGACAAAACAATGAACAGGATCCCCAGACAAAAAAACAAGCACAGGCCTTCATTGTTTGCATCGTCTGCCGCGGGCATGGACGCTGGAACAGGGCCACACCCCGTTTGCACCGCATGCAGCGCATTTTGCACTTACACGGCGACCTGCATGAACTGGAGTACAGAACTATGGCTTGCAGTTTGCAGCCTGCAGTTTACAGTTTACAGTGGCGCTGCTGCATCGGGGACCTGCATGCTGCGCGTCAGAAAAGAAAACACCAGGAGCATCATTCTTCAAGTCGGCGAGTGGGTTCAATGACGGCCAATGATGGGTTCTTATTTTCCGTCTGAATCGCATCGGCAACCTCTTTACTTTTAGTGCACATCGTCGTTTCGTTTATCGCGATTTCCCTTGCAGTTTGTCTTGCCTCTCGACCTGATCTGATTTCCCCTCTTCAGCTGCGGTTCGTTCTTGGGGTCTTGCACCGTGGTACTTATTTTACGCCATCTAAACCCAACCCCTGGACGGACAGCTCTTAGGCCGTGTGTTGTTCGCGGTTTGGCCCGGTGGTGTCCGTCGCCAGTGCTTAGTGCTCGTCCTGTTGGCACCAAAAGTCGAAGTGGTGTTGAGTCCTTCCAAAGCAGAGTGGCCAAAGTTGGCTAAAGTCGAATCTCAGCGATTCACAGCGCTACTGACGCAAAGGAGCGAAAGAATAAGACGCCAAACGGCCCCAAAAGTGGTACATCGCGGTTCTCCCAGCGCAGACTGACACTGCTTAATTGCTTGTCTCTGCTCTTCAGCTTGCATTGACTCGGCCGAACACTGAGAGATGTCATTCTGCTCGTTTCCTAGGCGATCGGGAATCGCCTTGCTGGGCCTTTTCAACGGAATCTGGGTGCTGTTATTTCTTTTTTGACACCATTTTGTGTCCATTTTGCCCTTCTCTCTCGTCCGCACCGAGACATTTCCTCCCTTGATTCGCCATCCCGCCCTCGATTTGTCCGATTCGGATCGCCCTTTGCTGTTTTAGTCGACAGGCACAGCGACGCATCCTCTTTACCTTTTTGCCCTCACAATCCCCTTTCGGCCTTTTTTATTCTGAGCTGTCTCTCTTTTCTTTTTTCCTGTTCTTTTCTTCGGTGGCAGGCCCCATCGTTCGTCATCTGCCGCACCCCTCCCTCACCTACGTCTCTGACCACTGCGTGACGTCGTTGATAAGAAGTGGTTTCTACAGTGACAATCGACCCTCCCTGCGGCGCATCCCTTCTTTTCTCCTTTCCTATTCTGTCCCTTACACCTTTCTCACGTCCTCTGAGTCTTCGATTCTTTGATTCTCTTGTCCATCTCGATCAGACCTGATTTCCTTTTTGGGCCACTAGCATGCAAGGGGACATGGGTTTGCTGCTCACTTCGACAGCACATGACACACATTATGCGCCTGGCCTACACACCCTCTTTTTCTATGTAAGTGCAAATTGTCGATGGTGGTCTTGGCTCATCATCGTCCCTCTTTACGATGCTAAAGTTGAGTTCAAGTGATTTTTAAGTGGCTTTGCACTCTTGCCCTTGAAAGGGCTATCCTTTTCGCGTTCTTTTCTGCCTTTCAATCTATTTTGCATTCCTGCCTGCACTCCTAGGTGACCGCTCTACTGCTCTTCTCCCTCCGACCAGCGATCTCCTTGCAGTATCGCCATACCGCCGAGACAGAATTTGCAGAGGGCGAGAAAGCGCGAGGGCGAAGAGGGCCTCATAGGGAGAAGGGATGCTGCAGTCTATGAGTAATGACCAAGCACTCTTTAATGAGGGCTCATACTCACAAACGCGCCGTCGTCTTCACACCCATTTGGCTGTGTTGGTGTGCACCTTGGGCAGAATGCAATCTATTCGGCCTGTCCATTCATGAATGGACCGGCAGATGCGTTTCAAAAAGACCAGACGACAAGGCCGAAGAGGTCACTCGTTCCCCGGTAAAACGTTAAAATCAATATATCAGGTTGGCGAACGCCTCTTATCTTCTGATTATGCCTATACGAGTGCACCATCTGATGGGAGATGCAGTTGCTGTTTTTTTTTACCCGGTTAAGCAACTGGCACATTGACAGATGAGGGATGAAGGAGGATTAAAAAAAACGATAATCAAAAAAGAATCATCGAGAAGATAATACGAAAAGGATAAAATAGCAGTCGTTTACACCTACAAAAAAAGACAAAAAAAATTGAGAATTCGAATGGTGCTTCTGTGAAAGAAGCGCATCAGGATTTGAGCCCGATGCGGGGGTCGAACCCGCAACCTTGAGATTAAGAGTCTCACGCTCTACCGATTGAGCTAACCGGGCGTTCGATCTCATTGTTGAGAATGACTCTTAAGTTTTGGCTATATGAAGACTGTACTATTTTTTAGATGACTACATAATTTGCCACCATTTTCGAAAACGCCAAAAAACAGACTGCTCTTTTGGACAGTTGATGAGAGACGAGAAAAAAGAACAATTTGTTGGAAAACAAATGCTAGACATTGCACAGCATAGATGAAGTTTATTCTCTCGACAGAAAGGCATCTACAAGAAACACCGCACGGAGCACATCCGCCTTTGTTTCCAAAAGATGGCATAGGACGAGAACAGACGGGTTCGCCGTTGAAAGTGTTCACTCTTTGGACAACTGTGGTAGAGCCAGGTTTTTTCTTCTTTCGCTATCTATTTGCATATTGCCTACCCTTGTCTTTTGCCCGGGTCGCCTTTTTGCACTTTGGCATGCATGCTCACACGATGCCATGCCATGCTTTCTTTTCTTTCCCACATGCAGCTTGCTGTAGCGCTGCATGTCCTGCTATGCCTAACGCATCTTAGGTCAAATGCATCTTGCCGGGAACGTGAGGAAGAAAGTTGAAGACGGCAAGGAAAGAAGAAAGTCGTTTGTCGACAAACTGTTTGCCCGCCTTGCCAACTTTCTCTTATGATTGACCTGGCTATAGTCATAGTCTCAAGGCTGAACAAGAGGGCTATTCATCGTTTCCAAAAGTCCTCATGGGGTCACTTTTCATTTAAAGAGTACGGTGAAGCTCACAAATCAGAAAGCTGTGCCCACAAAGGTGTGCGGTGTGGTCAAGAAAGAAGGAATTGCGGTGACAGAGAGCAAGGTTCATGGAGCAAAGAGTGGATGCCAGAAGACAAGCACCGGAGCAAGCTACTTCACCGCTCACCTTTCAGCGATTTTATTCGATTTTCCCGCCGTATCCGCGAGAGAAAAGAATGAATATTCAGAAAGACGAGAAAGACAGATAAGAGGAGGGGGAGGGGGGCAGAACGAACACCCCGGTTTTGACGATGGACAGGGAAAAGGTGGCAGAAAAAACGCGAAAACACGAAAAAACGCGGTCTTGAAGCTCCACGTGCCCCACCAATAATGGACAGTTTAATTAAAAGCAGGGATCCACCTGGCGCACTGTCTTGTCAAGGACACCCTTGCACACGGCCAATCACATTACACGGTTGAGTCCACGAAGGGGACGCGAACAGGGGAAGGGGGGAGAACAGTTGAAAGAGAGGGGGAAAAGAGTAAAGTGGGAAAGTGAAAGAGAGATCGCACACGTCGTATGTCGTAAGTTGCATGCAGATGGAGAATGGTACAATTGCATACGATGGTAACAAAACGATGATGCAAACGGCGAGGATGAAAGAGATAGAGAGACAAAGAATAATGAGAAAGGGACAGAGGCCGACGAACAAGAATAGATATGACAGCAAAAGGCGACGAAAAGGCCCTCTTTCTGTTTCGATGCTACTTACATTGAAATCCATACTCCGAATCCTGCAACACTTGCGGATCACCTGCATACGGAGGATGAAAGACTGAAGACCACGGACGGACAAGGTTTACAAGCAAAGAGATACGTGGGGTGTGTGTCCCACTGCTCTGCAGCAGTGCCTCGTGATGCTGCAAGTCCGGGTGCAGCAGCAGTGCGAGATGGTGCAAGATAGCACAGAAGTGGTTCGTGTTGTCGAAGAATGCAGGGTGGTGAAAGTCAAAGAGAGAGGCCAGAAAGACGAGAAAAGATCTTGGGCGGCGCAGATTTCGTGTGTGCCGGGCGAGCCACAACCATGGGCGAAACAGCAGCAGGGGGCCGCAAACAATGTGAAACAAGAAACGGAACAAAAAGACAGAGCAACCAAAAAGGTGAGAAAGGTGAGAGAAGAACAAATATAGATGATGGGAACTGATATAGGAGGAAGTGCTCCGCAAGAAGAAACAGAGAAGCAATGGAAAGAAGAAGCGGCATTGAGAAACAAAAAACGAGAAAACCAGCGAGAGTCGTCCTGTGGAACGGTCTCTCGTCACCGAGAAAGAAGAAAAAAGGAATGTGACACAAGACTCGGATCTGGCCGAGCAAGTTTGAGTACGGAAGACGGAAAGAAGCACTCCGAGGATAGACACGAACGACAAGGCACAGTATCGCAACGACAAAAGACAAAAGAGACAAAAAAAGAGACAGCCTCGCCTCGAGCAAGGACAAGGTCCGGACAATGACCGCAAATGTCGTCTGCCCCGTGCGCTGGCAGGATCTTCAGCGTTTGTCTTTTGTATCGTAGATGTATCTTTTTATAACTCTCTTTGTTCCTTTTTTATCTTCGGTTCATTGCTTCTTTCCCTCGTTTTTTTCGTCGCCTCTCTCTTTCCTTTTTCTGCAATGCTCCGGCACCGTTGGTTGTGGGTTCCTGCTTGCTTGCTTGCATGGCATTAAAAAGATGGCGCAAGAGGCGCAAGAAAAGGGAAGGAGCGGTGGGCACTCCCGAAGACGGATACAGCCAAACTGATGGAGACCCTTTCTTTAAACAAAAAGAACAGGGGGCAGGGTTTGTGTTCCTTGCAATGCGATTGCAACGACACTTCCACTCGCACTTGCAAAGTAGTCGATGGAGACAAAAAAGACCCTTCAAAAGCGTCCTTAATTGCTTGAATATATGGAGAAAAGACCCTGAATCCGTCAGACGAACAAGCAATGGCGCTGCTTTGGTGATCTGTAGCGGTGTCGAAGCGGTGTTGAAAATCACAGTTCTCCATTTTTTTTGTTCAACAGAATTCGTCTTTGGGAGCGGTGAGCCATATTCGTCTTTGCGTGGCAGCCGCGCTTTCTTTTTCGTTGCTTTTGTGCACAGAGTACTCCGTACTTTCTATTGTCCTTGTCCCTGTTCGCTGTCGACTTCCTTCCCCCTTTATCAGTAAAGCCTGGCTGGCGTCCATGCACGGCCCCGGAAAGAGAAGGTCCTAAAACGGAAATATTTGAGGTTTTAAAAGACTGGCTACAAAGTCTCATGACCACGAGCCCTGCAATGCGAACAAAAAACCAGTAGGAACATAGCAACGGAGCGAAGAGAAACTCACGATTGCATGTTTGCTCAATAGAGGGCAAGAATCATTGAAAGTTGTATTGACGTGGTGCGGCGTCAAGCAGAAGACTACAATTGCACAGCTGGCTTCTGACAGATTTCTGAGAACGGTCTGAGAGGCATCTGAACTGCATCACAAGCTGGCCTGCATACATCGAATATGCTGGACTCTTACAAGGGCCGTATCACTACTCCTCCTGACAGCAGGCTTTGTTACAGGGATGTTACGAGGCTTGGTTTACTGTTCACTGTAATTACAATGCTGTTACTGAGTGACTGAGTGCAAGAATGAGGGAGCAAAAATGAATAACAACGAAATAGATTTGGAAAAATAATCAACGACATAAATAGCTTAAGATTTTTTTCGTAGATTGGAAGGACAAGCTCCGGGTATCGTGATGTGATGCTTGCGCAGTTTGTGTAGAATCTTCGTAATGTCGTGATGTCGTGAAGTCATGGTGTCGTGAAGTCATGGTGTCGTAAAGTCATGATGTCGTAAAGTCGTAAAGCCATCGAAGGCGAGAAGATGGTGAGAAGGGCGACAAATAAGAACATGAAGAAGGAGAAGAAGAAGAGAGGCATCCACCACCCAGTGAGAACCAAGGCCAAATCTCCAAACCAAGAACATGCCAATAATCTTCGCAAGTCCAAATCCTCCCAAGTCAATAAAAAAGGAAAAACAAATCCAAATCTCCAGTCCAATCTCCGGTTCAAGGACCATGCCCATATTTTCCACAAGACCATCCAAGTCCATCTCGTCCATCTTCGCCATATCCTCATAGGCCGAGGCAAACTTTTTTCAAGAGCAAGAAGCATACTTCTTGGGAGCAGCACTCTTAAGAGCATCCTTCTTCTGGGCAGCGGCCTTCTTCTGGGCAGTGGCCTTCTTCTTGCCACCGCCGTAGCGGTCCAAGGAGGTATCAATCCCTTTTCCCAAACAGGGTATCCTCCATATAAAAAATTCCCGGGTCCGACCCTGATCAATCAGATCCTTCCCCCGTCCTTCGACTGCTCAACCTCACCAAAGCGCCCCTCAAGGCAGCCCGCTAGATGATGGATACTTTTGATAGAACGTGTTCGAGAAGAAGTAATGATGAAAGTGAAAGACGATGATGAGAAGAGAAGGCTCACGGAGAAAAAAGAATGGCGGCGGCCAAGTCATGAAAACGATTAGACTCAAGCCACGAGGGGTGGGAACTCGCCCGCAGCCACCAAGACAAGTCGCTGCTGATCCCCCGGCCTATAAGCCCTCACCTCCGGGAGCCTGCAAAAGCAAAGACCCCGGTGGGAGCACCCTAGTTGCCAGGAGCGCTGGGCGACCCCCAGCCTCCGCCTTGGCTTTTTTTGGCTCGACGAGGCTTCTTGGAACCCTCGGGCTCCTCCCATGAGACACTCTCGCCCAGGTAATGCTTGGGATGGTGTTGCAGGTATCTACCCCGTGAGCATTCTCTGCACACATGTATGGAGCAGCCGCGTGTCCGGCATCTCTGGAGAGGGCTCTTGACATAATCACAGGTGTCACATACAGTTGCGCTAGAGAACACCGCCAGCCACTGGCTGTGGGTTGCGTCCCCTCCCACCGGAGGCGGAAGGAGTAACGAAGACGTGATACCTGAAGGGACCATCCCGACACTGCTAGGGACAGCATTATCAATGGAGAGGAGGTCTGGCACTGCTTGGTGGGCGAGCCCCGAAGATGGGCCAGGGATGTCGGCGTTGGCGACGTCGCCGTCGCCGTGCACGACACCCCTGGCCGGCTCACCAGAGATCCGGGGTACCGCTAGAAGAAGAGAGAAGATGATGTATCAGACTTGGAGATGTTCTTTTATTGTTTTGATCATGTTGGTGACGTGGGACGATGACTTACTTGAACGCTCGCCGAGACTAATCCGCTCCCGTAACTAGTGGAAGCTGCGATCGTCTGCGAGGGATAGCTCGACGAGCGTTTCGAGCGGACCCCAGCCGAAGCTGGAATCCCCAGCGAGGCCACAAGGGGGCTCACTGACCATTGCTGGACCCGAGATTGTCTGGCCTAAATCAGACGTATCAGTATATGTGGACGGTAGAAGATAAAAGAGGGTAGGAAGGAGGTTATATATGGGAGGAGACGTACACCCGTTCACGCTGGGAGCTGTGGTGGCGGCAGGTGCCGACCAAGAGGCCGAAGCCTCGAGCTGGAAGGAGTCAGTATATAAAGCCGGGTATGGAAAGAATGAGTGAGGCAGAGTTGGAAGGCGCGATGGGACAAGAGCTGACGTCAGCGACCATCAGTAGAAACTTGTTCATCTGGAGCAGTTGTTAGCTGTCTGAGTCAAGGCATGCAAGAAAGAAAAGTGAAATGAGTGAAAAAGGGTGACGGGCAAAGGCACTTGCTGTTATGTGTGTGAGATGTGGTCACGGGGTGTGTGTGGTTGGTTGCCGTGTGGAGGATATCGAATGTTTGGTTGGCTATTCGAAGGGTGGGAAGAAACGAAGAAAGAGAAGAGGGGAAGGAGGGAAGGAGAGAGGGGAGAGGGGAGAGGGGAGAGGGGATATTTTATATAAGGGTAGTGTCAAAAAATTATAACAAAGACGCGGTAGAGTTGTTCTTGTAGAGGAAGGAGCGAAAAGTGGGCAGGTGCAGACGGTGAATCACCAAACATAATAAAGACGGAGGGTGCGATGTAGGACTTGAATAGGGAGCTTGACACGGCAACGAACGGAGGAAGCTCCGGAAGCTTACTTCACCTCGCCCACCCGCCAAAACGGCCACATTACTGGCGGGAACATAAAGGAGGGAAAGTCGAGGACAATAGAGAAAAAAAGAAAAAAAGAGTAGTCACCCACCACGGAGCCATAATGAAAGCTCGCTCGAGACCGTTTATGCCGACATGGCGGCGAGGTTGGGCCCAAGTGAAGGTCGCCTCGCTCCCCATAAAAATATTTCGAAGATGTCGTGCGTGTTCAATGAGCACAATATACTCTTTTTTTTGCTGTGAAGCTATATTGAAAGTTCGTTCGACACTATAAAGGTCGATGCTTTGGAGGAATCTTGAGGTCATGTTTTTTATTACTATCTATGACCCGCTATCCGAGCCTGTGATAGTTACATCTTGCACAATCAAAGGGTGCTGCTTCTTTTTTGGCAGCTTCTTGTGGTTATATTGAAAGTTCGCTCGACACTGCTTGGTCGACGATGTTGAAAGTTTGCTCGACACCTTCTTGGTTCATTCTTGGGAGGCATTATTGATTCCCGTCCCTGTAGCACTATCGCAGCTCTATTCTCAATCTTGATAGATGCATCTCGCACTACTAAAGGCTATCGCGGGCTTTCGTTTGCTGCGTGCACGTTTGAACATATTGAAAGTTCGCCAGACACCTTTGAGGCTGATCTCTTGGCAGACATTTTGGAATGCCTTCCTTGATTCAATATTCGCGGCCCAATTGAGGGCATTTGATAGATACATCTCGCACTATCAGTGGGCAGTACCGCACAATCTTTTCTTTCTGCTCCTCTGCGAACATATCGAAAGTTCGCTCGAAACGTGCTGCATTGCGGTATATTCGTTGCTGAGAGGAAATCTCTTTCTCTCTCTTTTTAGCAAGGACGTCGCCTTCCAATTTATTGTAGAGCAGTCATTCTCGGACATGCTCAGTGACTGTATATTTGTATTTGACATTCTATTGAGCTGTCGATAAATTCTTTTCGAATTCTTGTTTAGATTCTTCTTTTCAAGCCTAGTACTGTGTATGGGCCCCTATTCTTTAATAATGGTAACCGCGTGGTACTTGTCTCCCAAGCAGCCTTTTTATAGCCAGCAAGACTCAAGTGTCTCTCCTCATAAGATGGGGGAAAGCAGCTTAACTATCTTATCTGCAAAATATGATTCTTCGTTGCATTCTCCCAAGTCAGGCAGAATTTTTGCAGCAAGCAAGACTCAAGTGCCTCACCTCATCAGGCGGAGTTTCATCTTTCAGTTTTGTCCGCGAGGCAAGATGGTTCTTGGTGACATTTTCCCAGGCAGCATTTTTATAGCGAGCAAGACTCTAACCTGTGCCTCATCGGGAGCAGATACGGGGAGAGCAAGGGGAAAGTCAGAGAGATCTCGAGATGGATCAAGAGTTCAATTCGAGATGCAGTTGAGAAATATGGTGAAGAGGCCACAAAACAGCATGTCGACTCAAGACTGAGAAGGGCAAGTCTACGAAAGTGTCGAGAGAGCAAGTTCATTTCGAGACCAATATGAGGGAGACTACAGAAAGACTACAGAAAGATCATGGTTGCGAGTTCAAGCTCGTGGTGATGGTGATGTGATGTCGACCGGCTTTACAGAGGCTCGACGGGTGGTGGAAGCACACTACAGCGGCGGTTGGGGTGGGTGGACAAGCTGCGGGGAGCTCCAGAAAGTGGGCGACCACTTGGGATGGACAGGCCCAGGTCACAAGGACAAACGAAGGGGTGTGCGATTAAGAAGCTGGGGGGCAGAAACTAGATGGCAATCTGAGTGAGGCGTGTTGATACGGATCCGAGAAGGAGGTGGTGGCCGAAGCAAGAAGCAAGAAGCAAGAGAGAAGCCAGCCAGAGTCTGCGGGAAAGCAGCCCGGCTTCAGATTCTGCTCGGGGAACGGCCGCAGCGGGAATGGGAATCTACGTGGGCCAAGGCGTAGCAGCATTCCCTACTGCCGCCGGCAGCTGAGAGCAGCTGGGGGAAACAACCGAGAAGAAACCTAAGCAGATCCCAGAGAGTGTCGATACGAGTGTCATCTGAGTACCAGAAGATGATGAGGGCCAGGCAAGATGAGACAGACAGGCGAGTCCATGACAGGATCATGGGGAACGCCAGCGTTTGCTGTGTAGCTGCGTTGATACGAGGCTGAGGGCATGCAGGCCATTCTGGTGGACTCTGGGTGAGGCCAGAGATGAGGCCAGAGATGATCCCAAAGACAGCAGAAAGCACCAGTGCTTCAAGATATACAGCATCGCGATCGTTACGGCGATGTGACACAAGATGTCTATACACGGCTGTACGGAATAGCAACGTGAGTTGGCTATAGCTCTTCCAGTGCATATGCCCCCTCTTTGTCCTTAAATTACTCCAGAGAATATTGTATTGATAAATTGTACGATAATCTGGGGGTGGAAAGCATCGCGATCTTTCCTGACGGGGTGGGTATGGGTGGGTATGGGTGGGTATGGGTGGGTATGGGTGGTGGTGGCTGGCGGAACAGCGAGCATCATGACCTGTGGCAATGGTGATGGTATTGTGATGGTATTGTGACTGCTTAGCTTCACAAAGAGCCAGTCATTTGTCACAGCAAGCTGAGAAAGATCTTCTGGAAGTTTCGAGGTCGTGGAAGAGACGAAAGTGAAGGGACAGTCGAGGAGCAAGAAAGGCCAGCCTGAGATCTTCGGCGGTGGGCAGCAGCTGGTCGAGGAGGAACCTGTATTAGTCGACGGGAGGCAGGATTTGTCGGCTTGGGTGTGCGAGGTGTGTCGTCGGGGGATGGGACAGAGATGAGTAGTCGGTGGCTCGAGAAGTGTGAGGATGAAGAACGTTTGTTTTTTTATTCACAAAGCAGTTAAAAGAGCCAGAGATGATGGAGAGAGTGAGCAGGATGCAGCAGCCAAAGTGACTAGAAGAGGAGAATAGACTCAATCAGATGCTGAAAGAAAAGAATGGCTGTTTCCGTTGATGATATTGAGACTTTCCGAAAGCAGAGCTGCTTGTCCAGGTGAACAAAGGTAGAGCTGCAACTGTCGACATCTTTGTTGACTGCCAGATGGTGGGCATTTGTGGCCGATTGGTGGTTTATTTTGGTAGGCAAGGCAAGCAGGACGGGACCAGTAATACAGCACGTAAAATAGTAGCAAAATTGACTGAGCCGCTTTGGAAGGACCTTCGGGGCAAGTGCGGAATTTCGAGCTGGCCGGTCGAGCTCGGGAATCGAGTGTTGACAGCAAAGGCAGGAGAGGACGGCAGTCGTTCCTTTCATTTGCGTCTTTTTGCCCGTCAACTAGCTGGCACTATCTGCCTACTAAAGCTGCTACTCCTTTCTTTTGGCGTTTATGTGTGTGAGATAACGAGAAAGACTGCTACAAAATAAAGGCTTCAAAAACTTATAGACTGTGAAGAAATGCCAATCAATCTACATCATACGAATATCGTGTATCTGAGATAGAGGTTATGCTGAAAGCGTGTCGAGATCCGTCGTCAGGTGGCTTAGGGTGGCTTGCTCTTTCCGCATAAGGGAATTTGTGCTTCAAGTGCAGCATCGCTCCTTCTTTACTGACCAACCCACGCAGTAAACGGCCCAGCGAGTGGGCTATACAGGGTGACGGGGTAATACAGATGGTGGATTCTTCCCTATGCTACGATCGAGGCTATGGACTACGTAGTGTTGTTGATTATTTTCATGATACATTCTATTTTGTGTTTCTATTTGTTTTTCTCTTTCTTTTCTTAATTTCATTCAGTCCAGCCTCAGCGGCCCTCCTTTTCGTGCCTAGCTAAGTCTTCCCCGATCATGCCCCATATACTCAGGCATCGATAGCAGGCGCCTTCTCACCAAAGACCATTTCCAACAGCTTCTCCTTCTCAGCACTCTTCTTTGCCAGCTCCCAGAAGGCACCCGTGCCATCCGACTCCTCTTCCTCTGGCGCCGGCTCACCAGCATCCGCAGCTTCCTTGGCCTTGGCCGCCCGCTTCGCGTCAAGCGCCATGCCGCGCTCCATCAGCTCGCGGGGTGTGCCCATCTCGGCGACACGGCCTTCCTGCAGAACCAACAGACGGTCGAAATCGACAACGGTGCTCAGACGGTGGGCAATCACCAGCACAGTGCAGCCGCCCGAGGCAAGCTCGCGGCGGAGCGACTCCTGGATGGCGCTGTCTGTGCCACGGTCAACGGCCGAGGTGGCTTCATCCAGCACGACAATCTTGGGCCGGGTCAGCAGAGCGCGCGCCAGGCACACGAGCTGGCGCTGGCCCTGCGACAGGTTGCCGCCGCCCGTGGAGATGGGCATGGCCAGGTTGGTGAAGCTGTTGACCTCATCATCCTTGGCGCTGCTGCTCTTGGTGACACTGTCGGCATCGCTGGCGTTAGCGTTGCTGGCGTTGCTGGCGTTGCTACCGCCCTGGGCCGTGCTGCCACTGCTTTCGGCTTCAGGTGTTGTCGAGCCCACGTCGGTAGCGGAGTCTGAGACGACAACCGTGGCGTCGGCTGGGTTGGCCGCGTCTTCTTCGGCAGCAGTTTCTTCGCCATTCGATTGCAGGAGACGAGCGACCTCTTCGCCTGTGTGGTCTTCGACCAGCTCAGCCCTGGCGACGGGGTCGACGACAGAGTCAGAGGCATCCCCAGAAGGTTGTGCGCCGTCCTCAGCCTGGGGCTCGACAAGGTGGACGCGCTTGAGCACGTGGTGCAGGTCATAGTCATCGATCGAGTCCTCGAGGTCGAGGTTCGAGCGCAGAGTGCCCGAGAACAAGAATGGATCTTGAGGGATAATGGCCAGCCGGCTGCGAAGCTGGTCCAGCTTAAGTGTCGAAATATCAATGTTATCAATCCGAATAGTACCCTCTTGCGCCTCGAGGAGACGGAAGAACACAGCAGCAAGTGTCGACTTTCCTGCACCCGTGCGGCCGACGACGCCAATGCGCTCGGCAGGCTGCACTTCAAAGTTAAGTTCCTTCAAAACAGGAGGCAGGGTTGGACCATAACTGACCGTCAGGTTCTCCACCTCAACATGGCCCTTGGTCGGCCATGCCGCAGGCACGTCGCGGCCACCCTCCGACTCGGTGTCGATGTCAATATACTCAAGAATCCGCTCTGCCGCGTTGAATCCAAGTTCAATGCTCGTAACATTTGCGAGCAGACGAGACAGCGAGCTCGTGTAGCGCAGAGCAAATACCAATCCGAAACCTGCAAGAGACGCCTCGACGTTACTGAAAACAATGCAACTAGCCACAGCCGTCACAAAGACAGCACCGAACATGCCCATGCGGAAGTTCATCCAGCGGGCGAGAAGCTGCAGCGCCCAGCTGGCCTTCGCGGCATTATCAATGAGGCCGAAGACGCGGTCCATGTAAAAGTCCGTTCTGTGGAAAGCGCGAATGGTCGACAGACCAGTCAACACAGAGCTGAACTGGTCGTACACAGGCGAGTGCGCCACCGAGTTGATGCGCTTCGCCTCGCGGGCGGCGGCAATATACACATTGGCAATCCTAGCATACAAGAAGAGCAGACCGACACCAAAGATGACGATAAAAGGCGATACGGAAACACTATAACAGTCAGTCACCAGAACGAATATAGAGCAATAGAATGCCGAGGGAGTATACTGACCTGGCAGCAATAATCACCACGAGTCCGATGGCGCTCTGAAGAAACGAGCTCAAGTCACTTGCAAGGCGACGATCCACAGTGAACGTGTCGGACGTGAAGCGGTTCAGGACACGGCCAGTCGGTGTCTTGTCGATCCAGCTGAGGGGAGCACGCAGAATCGAGTGTGTCATCTTCTCAAACAAAACCCGCGAGGCACGCAAACCAGTGAACATAATAAGCAGCTGCTGCGCGATGCTAACGAGCAGGGTCGAGTAGTCGAAAATGACATACGCCGTGATCCAGAAGATGATTTTCTTGCGGTACGCCGTATCGTCGCCGGCCGGCGCCTGTTGAGCAGTAACGGCAGTTGGTAGGAACGTGGCCACGGGGGCGCGAATCTGCCAATCCCATTCGGGCTCGGCAGTCTGGGAGTACAGGCGGTGGCTGGTGACAGCGGGTTCGCTTTCGTAGCTACCTGCAAGCTCCTTCAGGGACCAGGTAGTAGCAACACCCAGCAGGCGGCTTGTGATGAGGAGGGCGAGAATGAGCAGCCATAGGAACAGCGAGTTACTAGCACGAATGTACTCACGGTACACCCGGGACTTAACACGACCAGTCTCACGCTCTTCGGTATCCTTCTTCTTGTCGTTGGGGGGCTTGTCGGCGGCAACTTCTCCTGCTGCGGCTCCGTTACCAGAAGCCTCTGCTGGCTCTTCTTCTTCTTCAGCAGGTGCAGATGTCTCCGCAGATGATGCTACACTCTGATCGGGCTCGATCTTCTCGACTCCCTCAACACGGCCGCTATCAAGGCGCACAAGATACGAAGCATAGGCCATGCACATTTCGGGGTGGTGGGTGGCAAGGATTCGGGTGCGACCCTTGGCAAGATCGCCAGTCAGGGCCTCGTTCACAATGATGCGGCCGACATGCGTATCGACGGCGCTCAGGACATCATCGAGGATAAGGATACCCGCGCGAGAGTATAGGGCACGTGCAAGCGCAACACGCCACCGTTGGCCACCGGAAAGCGTTACGCCCTTGGGGCCGACCTCAGTCGCATCACCATCGGCCAGAAGCTCAATGTCCTTTGTCAGGGCACAGACCTGGAGAACCTTGCGGTATCGGACCTCGCGGTACGGCATGCCAAACATAATGTTGTCTTTGAGCGTACCGCTCTCGACCCAGGGAGTCTGTGAAACAAACGCCGTGAGCGATGGCAGAACCCAGTTGCTTTCGTTGATGTCCTGGCTTTCAATAACGGAAACGGGAGGAGCCTTGGGGACACGAACTTCGCCAGACAGAAGCTTCACCTCGCCAAGGATAGCAGCCAGGAGAAGACTCTTGCCGGCACCAGTCTTGCCGGTGATCAAACTGAGCTCTCCGTTGGGGAAAGCAACATCAATATTGCGCAGGATCGAACGTGTCTCTTCGGGTGCAACAATGGCGCTAGCATTGTCTGTGACGGAAGATTGCTCTGGAGGAGGAGATCCGGGTGCCGAGGCGGATGCGGGCGTGGGAACTTCGCTGTTAGCGGGCACATCAGAGTCCTCAACGCGAGGCCAGCGCACAGTGGCGTTCTCAAAGACGACACCATCGCCGGGATCAGCGACAGGTGCCTTGTCAGGCTGGTTTAGGTACTTCTCGACGCGAACACAGCTCGTCCAGGCCTCCATGAGATACACCTGAATCAGGGGCAGGTATCCAATGGCCTCGTCCAGCTGGTCGAACAGGCCCAGAGAAGCGAAAATCACCGAAGCGCGAACGTGCGTCGGTGTCGTGAAAGTATAGACGGCAAGGGAGATGCAGGAGAGCATGATAGGTCCCGTGTTAATAACAAAGCTGAGCGAGCACATCCACTTGGCAACACGCCAAAACTGCCGCAGCTCTTCGTTGCGGCTCTGGATGATCTTCTTCTCGTACAGCTGTTCGAGAGCCGAGTACTTGATCTGGCGCATACCTTGCAGGGCTTCGGTCAAGACGTGGGCCTTGGCGTCGCGGTACTTCATGAGACCGAATTGGATCTTAGCATATTTCTTGGACATGACATGGCTGATGGGGTAGACCAAGAGCGCGCAAGAGAAACCAGAGAAAAATGCCTTCCAGCCAAGCAGCTTGATAAGGACAGAGCCGGCCAGGATCAGCTTGAAAATAGCAAGCGGGAACCAGTAGTTGTATGTGCAAAAAATCATCATACGGCCACTGCAGACGTTAGTATCTAAATCATATACGCTTATGGACCATGAATAAAAACCTACCTATCAAGTTTCATGTGGTTGACAACGGACTGGCGGACATCGCCCTCGGGCTTCTTAGACCCCTTCTTGTCCTTATTTCTAGGCTTGCCGTCATCTTCGGCGACCTTTTGACCTGGGTCGGCAGCTTCGTCCAGGCGGAGAGCCTTCTGGAAGATGAGAGTCTGGACAAGCGAGTTCAGGGGCGCCTCGAGACGGCTCGATGTGAGCCAGCGCTGGGCACTGCCAATCCAGATCTGAAGGACAAGACTGACACCGATACCAATGACCCAGCCCCAGAGCTTGGGGTTGGTGGCCTTGTTGCCGCCCTCGTGGTTGTCGAGGCCCTCGAGGAACTGGTAGATGACAAATTGGGGGAAGAGGGCCAGGACCGAGCGGATAAAGGTCAGTGCCCACTGCAGGAGTAACGGCCATTTGTATGCCATGAGAAGCTGCCACCAGAGACGGCCCTTGGGGCCACCGGCACTGCCACCACGGGCGAGGTAGCTTTCATTCACACAGGACGAGCGAGTGTTGCCGTCGAGGCTGGGCAGATCCTCAAGCTCCAGCTTCCGTGTATTGGCAATGTCAAACACGATTTTGTTCCAATTGAAGCTAAAGCGGGAGAGAATGGATACAGCGTGCTGCTGGTCGACCAGGTTGTCTTTGTAGTAGACATCCGGTCGATGAGGGAAGGTCGCAAAACAGATGGTGGCAACCAGGGCGGTAAGGACCTGCACCAGCCAGCAGATAGCCGTGCCAATGGCATAGCCATCTCTGTCGATGTCGTCGGCACCGGCCAAGATCTGGACAATATCGTATCCATACCGGTATCCGCGGGAGCCGAGCAACACGGCGCTCGACAAGAAGGCGGCGATAGAAAGCGCCCAGCGGCGGTCGTACTGTTGTTTGGACGGGATGCTGACCAATTGAAGGCAGATGAGGGCCCAGGCAGGGACATCAGCCCAGTTGTCAAAGGTGACAAGCCACGGCCGGCCTAGGAATGTGGGCGGTGCCGTGTAGAGCGTCACCAGTATCGATGCTGCGATGGATGCTTGGAGACCGAGAAATAGGCTGAGGTAGGCGCCAAGACGAGGCTGTCGATCGGAGAATGCTGCAACCGACTCTGCAGTAGCCTTGCCGTCCGCACTCTCAAAGAGCTGTGGAACGACTTCGTACGTGCCATCGCCATGAGCGCCGCGGTGTCGTCGCGCAAATGTGGCCTTGGTCCAGACCTGACGGAAAGATGGGAGCGATAGCAGGAAGACCAGGCCAAGGCTGCTGGCGCCCACAATGGGGCGCAACAGTAGCCAGCTTTCGTCGTCCATTGAGTCCACCATTGACGACCAAGCTCGACACGATTGAGCCGAGACAATATGGGGGGTCGTTTCTTGGTGAATTTTGGGTTGTTTCGAGAGCAAAAACGAATGAATGTCGTCGGTGGCGAACGACGCTCCCTCGCGAAATACTCGATCGATACCTCTGTCCAAGTCCAAGTGTGTGCTCGCGTGAGGCGCGTGTGCGGTTCGGGTGCCTGGTGGCGGGCGGCGGAGCTAGGACTGTTTGGAAGTCCGGCTAAAACACACCAAACCCAGCACACAATTGGAGTGGTACAAGGCTTATACAGGGCGCATTGACGTAGGCGATCCACTAGGTCGGCCTGTCGAGAAGTCGACGGACGATCGGAAACCGTTTGACGGGAAAAGAAACTGGACAAAAAAGAGACAAAGGAAAACAAATCGGTGTTGAATAAGAGGATGAGCTGAGACGAGACAAGAAGACGATAAATGTTTAAGATCTCAGAAAAGTGTTGCAGCCGAGTCGGCGCCGGCCGTGGTTAAGAAGGGTCTGATCTTTCGCCTTGCCTCGACCAGAGACAACTTCACTTTGGTTCGATGGGGCGGATAGTGAATGAGGCGAAAGTGAGTGAATGCTGGGCAAAGATGCTAACGAGGCGAATGTCCGCCTCTTCTATTTGACACTTTGTATGGGACGGCTTGAATCGCGATAGTAATCGGATGATATCTGGGGTTTGAATCCGTCGTGCAAGCTTGGGAGCACCTCTCAATGCTCAGACTTGCGTTTCGTTTCCTGGTTCCGTAGACCTTGGTGAAGGAATACAAAGGGAACAAAAGAGTTGGGGCCAAATTGCAAGATGGGACGAGATAAAATAAATACACCGCCAGATTGGGCAGGAGGCCAAAAGGCACAGAAAAGGAAAGAACAATCAGATCAAAAGAGCAACCAGATTGAAAGAACAACTAGATTGAAAGAAAAAAAACCAGATTGCAGATTGCAAGACGGGAAAAAGCAGCACGAGACCTCTTTTCCAGTCCTGCGGAAGGCGTAACGGGTTCATGACAGGAGGTTGGACGCTGTAGCTCAGGCAAGCTCCGCATGCGACGTGCCGAAAAAAGCGGGCCCTACAGGGCTCTCCACCGCTCTGCTCGGCGAGTGCCCATAACTCCGACGTCGCCTCTTCACGGTTCCTCGAGTCCATTCATCCACACGGCACTGTCCAGATGGAGCAGCTACAAGAGGAGAACCGAATCTGCTCCTTCAATGCGCGGCCTGTGATCTTTTGGAATCCAGCTACGACACACGGATGTTTCCTTGCCCGTCGGCGCAAATAGCAGCACGGCCTAACCTGTGCACTTTTCGATATGCAGCACGACCCCCGAGCACCATTGCCAGCCGTTCCCTGGTCCGTCCAATCATCCGTTGAGGAATGCTTTTGCTGCAGCTGCGAGGCGCCGATGCAGAGGAACGGCACAGCCTGACGCTGTTGGTGTATGCGCTCCACTTGGAGCATATGCCCTTTAAGCAGAGTTAGAGATCGAGCTGCTCGAGTCCTTTCGAAAGAGGCAGGTTCTCGAACAGAAGCTGTCAGTCATTGGTCTCTTGACAGAAGATTCAATGAGATCCAGTACTCGCATATTGAAGTTCAGTTTGCCGTTAGGCACCATCCACCCTGCAGATTCTATCTGACAACAGGACACGGAACGGAAGGCGACGACAGGCTCTGGACTAGACATAGCTGTCTGGTCAGAGGACGGCCTCGTGCGGTGTCTATTTTGGCAGAATCCTTCGCACGGAACAGTGGAACAGACGAGTGTCTCTCTTCCCCTCTTTCGTCTCGTCTTTCTCATCCTCCCGTGTTGTTTCCATTTGATCTCAAATTGCTGCCTCTTGGCCGGCAGTCTTCCACGTGACTGTTCCTTACAAACGACAAGGAACGACAAATATCGCGAGGCTGTGGTTGCAGGAGCATAGCCATTCGAGGAGAGGACTCTCTTATGCCAAGGGATATCGGTTTCGGGGGTCGAGCAGTGACTCGAGTCGCTACACAGCATAGGTGCCGGTAGGACGTGAATCTGCTTCGCATTATTGGAAAGCCAAGTGGCTTGGCCTGGCTTGCATCTCGGCAAGCCACCACTATCCTCACGATGCTGTCAGCAAAATACCATTGACGGTCTCAGTTGGATTGCGATACTTTCCTCTTCCTTTCGGCCATTCGCAGTGGACTTCAAATAGATCCACTACTATGGCCACTTAGTGGTTGTGAGGCTTATGGCTGTGGCTGGCCTGCGGGTCTGACAAGGTCGTGTATCGCGTCGCATCGTGGTAATGGATGCGCCTATTGACGATATCGCGGCCGAGCATGGGTTATCAATTACAATACTTTCTCGAGGCCTCTTTTGCGAGTGCTCCACGTGCAGTCGGGCGATGACCCATCAGTCATTACGAGGACTGGCACAAGAGAAATCAAAACGGAAGGAGCGACCGGCATCGCGAGCAAAACCCAGAATGGAAGGAAGGTGCCCGGAGAAACGCCCGCACCGAGCCACAAAAGTCCTTGCCATACACAATGGTCTTTTTTGCCCTTTTGGCTAATTTTCTCTCTCTTCTTGTTGTTGTGTCGTGTATTTATTCTGGAAAAAGTGGCGTTTTTGCTTCGACGCCAGGTACCACATCACCAAGTCGCCGAGAGTACGAGCCCAAGCCCTGCAATTGTCCATGGCTACACCAGCTTGAGCTCCCCTTACTTTATTCTTTATCGTCTCAGTTTTCTTCGTCGTCTTCTTCGTCCGACTTTCTTTCTTTTCTGACCTCGGCCATCGTCTTTTTCTCTTCTTTTCTTCATTCTCGCGATCTTCCCTCCTCTTCTTTCCGACCTCATCCGTCGGTCTTCGCCTGGCCCTATGTATTGATGACTCTCTACTTCAACCCCTTTTCTTTTGTTATCCCCTGGTCGTCCAGCTCTCCAACTATCGTCCGACAACTTTTGTTTCCTCAGCACTAAGACACAAGCTGAGATCATAAACTCTGCCCGTCGCAGAGACCGACAATTTCGCAACGATGGCCCGCAACTACGGCATGGAAGAACCGCTCTTCATTATCAACGTCACGTTCCTCGTCCTCGCCTGGTTTACCTGTCTCCTTCGCGCCTGGGCCAAGCTCGTCGTCCTCCGGAAGGTCACCCCAGACGACTATTTGATGCTCTGCGGAATTGTGAGCTTTTTCTCACATTGGTCTCAATCCAATAGACCGTGGCCCAAACTAACACATCTTCCAGATCTTCTACACAGGCTATGCTGTATCTGCTATCTACGGCGTGACACATGGCGTCGGCACACTCGGCAGCGGCATGTCGCTGGAAGAAGCAATGGTCGGCCTACGCGCTTGGTGGCTATGTGAAATCCTTTACCCGCCCGTCACCCTCTCCGTCCGCACCTCTGTGGCCGTCTTCCTCCTCCAGATTGCCGTCCAGCGTGTCCATAGGCGCATCATCATAGGAGTGATGGTGGCCTTTTGGGTCGTGACGGCCCCGCTCTTCTTCGTCGCTCTTTTCCAGTGCCAGCCAGTCTCCTATTTCTGGATGCAGCCGTTCCCCGATGTCCCACGTGGCAAATGCATGGACGGAAGCGTGATGTACATCGTGTCAGTCATACACTCTGTCATAAGTGCCTGTTGTGACTGGACGCTTGGAATCATACCGGTCTTCATGTTGTGGAAAGTCCAGCTCAGCGTGAGGACCAAGATCACACTCTCGATACTCCTTAGCATGGGTGTCTTGTGAGTATCCCTTTGAAATTTATTTCTACCTCTGATTGTGCACTAACTCAACCTTCTCAGCGCGGGTATCGCTCTCATAGTTCGGGTAGCATACGTCCGCCCCTTCGAAGTGTCTGTCAACTTTCTTTTCGAAACGATGTATGTCCTGGCCTTCTCCTCAGTATCCTGCCTTGATTGCTTGTACTAACAAAAACAGTAATGTCGCCAACTGGTCAATCCTCGAGCCTAGTATCTGCATTATCGCTGGCTGTCTTGCTACCCTCCGACCCATCTTCAGCTGCTGCGGCTGGAACAGAGACACGCGACACTCAAGAAAAACGCCCGTCCGATACCGACAGACGCGCTCCCGCTCGCAAACTCCCGTCAACAGAAGCAAGAACAGCCGCATCATCAGCAATCCTATCGATCCCGTCCTCATAAGCAGCCACAACGTGTTCTCGACCACATCGTGGCGTGCTCGTGGCCTTCTACGAACTCCCAAGCCGGAAAAGGACGAGGCGTGCACAGAGTACGAGCTGATGGTCAACAACGAGAAGGACAAGCAGTTGGCCACAGACCGTGTGTGCGACATTGAAGAACAAGTCAACAGACGAACCAGTCACATTGCTCTCGGTGACGAGGTACATGACGAGGTCGATCTTGGCACTCCCGCAGCCAACCAGAATCGTGTCCGCCAGTCCATGGCCTCCAATGCGTCCGTCAACTCCGGCCACTCTGTCCGCTTCTCTTCCCTCTCTTCTCTAGCCACTCCGTTTCGATCCCACCAGCAGCTTAACCGGCTGTCTCAATGGTTCGACTCGCCTGCTCCGCAACCACTGGCCTCATCACCTGTCGCAGCATCTCCTCTCTCCGCACCCGCTCTGGCCGTTCCCTCCTCCCCACCTCCTCCGCCGCCCATCATGTCGCCATCGCCGTGCCATATCTTCGTTAAGCAGCACACGATGGTCGAGTACAAGGACTCTCCGCAATCGGTTGGCACCACCGCATCACTCCCGGCGAGCGCCATGGTCCCACGTATGCCAGAACTTCCCCGAGGCCCTACAATGAGTTCGATTGCCACCGATCACTCTTTTGACGATAATGTGTTCGGAGAGCATTCGGTCCAGATCTCTGGGCCCAGCCCAAAACTGTGAACGACAACCCATCTCGCTGGGTAATTAATTACTTTTGTGCCAAGTGGCACTCACTGAACAAACGGCATTTTTCTTTGTGAATAAATTTCTCGCAATATATATCCCCGTCTATTATGACGACTTTGTTACGAATGGTTGCCAGAATAGGAGTGAGACATACTCTATGATCCAGACTTTAACTTTTAATCGATATTTCTTTTGTTTCTCTACTTGGCCCTTCAGCTTATACTTGAATCTTGAATGTGACATGGCCAGTGATCTCTTTATTACAACAACATTGCAGTATGACTAGGCGACAAAAAGGAAACTAGAAAATAGCACCCTTTTTCTCTTGTACCATCTTCACTTCATCACTTTCTCCTCTTTCAATCAATGTTTTGGGGGCGGCCCCTGAAGTGTCTTGTTGCCCAGGCGGCCATAGCAGCCCATGGCGCCATCAACGTCAACAAGAACGGTGTCTATGTGGTGTCAGTGATGTGGGGTATTGTAAGAGGTATAGAAGGAAAACTGACTCAGATCAAGGGTGCTGCTGGTGGGAAGACGGCCGTAGCCACCGAGGCAGGTGCACTTGAGACCAAGCGTCAGGCCGCTCTTGTAGACTTCAGAACCGGTGCGGCCGGCAGCGTGAGAATTGGCCGGAAGACGCGAGAGGGAGGTCGTGCAGCGCGAGCAGGATTTCAAAAAGTTGCCACTAAGTAGTCGTCAGTATTTTTTAGAATTTTACCATCGTCGCATAGTGGGAGGTACCTACTTCTTCTTCCCGACAAGCCTGCCGTTGCTGTTGGCAATGCATGTGTCGAGGTCGATCCTATATTGTCAGTGGGTGCCAAACATCTTTGTTAAGTTGAAAGTGAGGCTCACCAAGTCCAGTTGTAGCCAAATGACGCCGTGTTCAGATTGTTGCAGTACATGCCGAGGTAGTTCTGGTTCAGCTGGGCCGTCTGGATGTTGCACGAGCCGGCAAAGGCAAGCTGGCCGGCAGCCGGTTGAGGGATGGCGGCGAGGGCGACGGCAAGGGTGACAAGAGCTTTGGTAAAGGTTTGGCGAAGGGGTGCGAGGAGCGAGAAGCGCCCGTTGTTGGGTATCGAAGAAGACATCGTGGTGAGAGCTGAGTGATGCGAGGCGTGGGGTGTCATGTGCTTCAAAGTAATTGCTTGTTCTTTATCTCGTTGTCAAAAACGTAGTAAGGAGAGGCTCAACTACATTAACTGGAGGAAGGGACACGACGATGGATATATAGATGGCAGCGCGTGGCTCCTTCCCCTTTTTTGTGTCTTTCCTTTTCTTTTTTAACCCCTTTCCCTTTTTAAGCTTCTTCGCACAAAGACACTCCGTGTGGAACGAAAGACGAAGACGCAGGCAGAAGAATAGAAGGAGAAAAAAGCCACGATGGACAGACATCTTAATTATGTTCCGGGGGTATGGGATGACGACTTTTGAGACATTCTCATCTTTTGAGGAGGATCCTTTCTTCTTCTTCTCGTACGCAGAGTGAACAACTATTGCCCTTTTGTGGCTTGACGAGAGTGAAAAGATGCATGGGCATCTCCGAACACTTGATTAGATCCACGTTGCATTTGTGCCATTGTGTGCAGAAATCTGTGTATGGGTTCGGGACGATGTACACGAAGATAGGTGAGCATATATCATTGTCAATCAATCTACACGCGAAGTCCGTCGATACTGTCGGCAGGCACTTTCCATCTCGCATCTTCAAGAGAGAGGCATCACGCGTCCTGTATTTTGTCAAACAGAATCTACAGAAACGAGATACGTCATACATACGCGAACGCACTCGGGCACTAGATGGCGATCACGAGTAGGGAGCGACCTGTCTTGCGCGCAATGTTTTGTTTCTTCTCGCCTACTTCCACTTTCCCGAACCTTTGTTTTGCATTTTTGCGCCGGGACACGCCGACGGATCAGAATCATCAAGGGAAAGAGAGACAAAAACACGAAGGGAAATACAGCAGGAAGGTCGTGCATAACGAGACACAAAGATTTTTATTAGTGTCTGCCGAGCTTTTGTATTCCGCCCAGGCTCGCCTGGGTTCAGACTGGGCATCGTTGCACAAAACGCACAAAAAGCACAGCCAAGGGACCGAGAGAGTGCGAAGAGGCGAAAGAGGATGAGGACGAATGGACGAATGAAGATGAGAAAATGTTACTGGACAAGCTGCGTTGTCCGACCTGTCACCTGAGCATGTCAGACAGTCGTGTTCCTGCATTAAATTTTTCTTGCGGTTGTGCCATCCGAACTCTGCTCACGCATCTCACCTTGCATCTTGCGGCGGAGCGATGCAGAGTGACGTGGAGATGCAGAAGTGCGGAAAAGTCGAGTAAAGTTGAGATAAAGGCAACATACGGCCTTCAAGATGTTGAAGAAATATATATACTATCAATTATTCAATGATCGACTGTGTCACTAAAAAGACTGGGACAGTCTCCAACAGATGAAAGTGAGTACAAAATACATGTGCGTGATAACCTGCAGCGAAAACCTGGTTCCTGGATGGAAGCCGTTCTGTCGATCATGCAGGTCAGGGGTGGTGGGAGGAGAGCCCAGGCCACAACTTAAAACCAAGAACCGGTAAACTTGACAGACCAAAAAGCATGGCGAATTATTATGCACTTAATTCGACGGACGGCAGATCAACACAGGCTTGCAAGGAGAGAACAGCCGCGAATACGAGAAAATCTTCAGCATTTAAGCATAAGCATGGCACAACCAACAGCAGACAGAGTAAGTTCAATGTAGGTGGCAGGTGGTGGGGGTTTTTAATCTTTTCTTTTTTTCTCGTATCTGAATTATGACAAAGATATAAATCCGTTTTGGAGAAAATAAATTGAAAATGCAGCAAACAAGGAGTATTAGTGCCCAGAAGATTCCCGTGACCAAATGAGTTCAGAAAGCAAAACAGACATAAAGAAAATGATGGGGGGGGAATGTAAAAAGGAAAATAAAGGGGAGCTGCCTGTTTGGCGAGGCAACCCGGTAGAATTGAAGAAAAAAAAAAAAAAAAAAAAAGAGTCCGTTGTCAACCTCACAAAAAAGAAGAAGAAAAGGTATAAAAAGAGTGAGGGGGTATGTGCAAGGTTAGACAAGAGGGAAGAAGAGAAAATGTAAAAGCACAAGAGGCTCAAAAAAGTCACACAACATCCAACGTCTATAAAGCCACTTTCGTCGTTTTTTTCTCCGTCGTTCTACCCCTCCAAGCACCCGTTTATTATCCACTCAACGGGCCCATGCACTGATGCCTGCATCGGTCTCCAAGAAAAGTTTCTTTCAGTCAATCAAAAGAAAACTCTTTACAGAGCAAAGAAGGCAACGGCCAGACCACCCATCAGGGTGACGAACGAGCCGGCACCCAGGGACTTGGCGCCCGATGTGGTGACAGTGGAGGCGGTGCCCGAAGCAGCCGAGCCAGACTTGGTGGCGGTGTGGGTGGCAGTGACAACGGTCTTGGAGCCGCTGGGCTTGGTGGTGGTGACGGTGCCGTTGCCAGCAGCCGAGGTAACGGTGGTCAAGGTGGAGGGAGCAGCCGGGCTGGAGGAAGACGACGAAGACGAGGTGGTGGAGGTGGTCTTGACCGACGAGGAAGACGAAGACGAGCTGGAGGTGGTCTTGGTGGTGCTAGCGGGAGCAGAGCTGGAAGCAGAAGACGAGCCAGTGGTCGAGCCGCTGGCAGAGCCGGAGCCGGAGCTGGACGAAGCGCCGCCGCCCGAGATGGTGAAGGGGAAAGAGTACTCCAGGATGCTGGGGTCGGAGTCCAGGGTGATCTCGATGCCGTAGGTGGCCTCAGCGCCCAGGGACGAGGCGACAGCCCAGGCGTACTCGCCGGCAGAGTTGGCAACACCGGCTAGAGAATATTAGTAAAAAAGCAAATAGACACGCGTCATTTTGTGCCTTCTGATCACGAGCTACTTACCCTTGATGACGGACACGGTCTGCAGAGTCTTGGAGGTGGCACCGCCGAGCAGGGTCAGGGTGATGGTGTCGTTGTTGTAGTCGGCGGTGGGAGACCAGGTGATGGTGTAGGTCTCGCCGGCAGGGACGACAGAGCCCTCGGTGGGCTTGCTGATGACGTCGAAGTTGGCAGTCTGGGCCAGGACGGCGCTGGCGAAAGCCAGGATGGAGGCAGCGGTGTAGTGCATATTGACGGTTGTGGGTGTTAAAAGTTGTAAGTGAAAAAATGATAGTAGAACAAATATGTCGATATAGGCGAAGAAGTAGTTGTAGACGTTTATAAACGAGAGTAGACAGTTAGATGTGAAGATCGAAACAAGGTGACGAAGATGTCGAAATGGTGATATATAAAGATAGTTAATGAGTGACGAAGAAGAATGCCGGAAGGAGCGAAGGAATGTGGTATTTGTATAAAACAAAGTAAGAGAGTGTGTTCCAGAAAGAGGCTGAAGATCTAAAGGGAGGGAGGAAAAGAAGGAGAAAGAGAAAGAGAAAAAGGAAGAAGAGGGCAAGAGGTGTGGTGGGCGTGTGGGCAATATGAGAGAACCGCTCCAAAATCGCTTCCAAAAATGGGCGGTGCCCGTTCCATCCATCACGTCCATCAACCCCATCACACGACTAACATAGCGCCGGTGGGGGCAAAGCCAGGCCACTCCAGGGGAAAAACTCTGACTGGATGTGCCTCAGTTTACAATCCTTCTTCGCTGGGACCCAGCGTTTGCACCCAAAAGAGTGTAAGCCGAGGGGCGCAAAGGGGAATAACTGACGGGGGGGATAAGAGAGCGGCAGGGCCACCGTTTCTTGCGCCTCACGATGAAATGGCGCCTTGGAATGGCATTGAGCTTCCGAGTGGCCCAGGCCAGACCGCCCAGACAAGCTCGACAAGGCACGGGTTCAGGCCTTGCCCAGGCCACGCCAGGCCACACTGCCCGCTTGTTCCAGGGGATCTTCGGACGACGCGGACCTTGTCGAAGAAGTCTTTGCCTTGTTTGCCCCTTTTGGGTGAAGATCGACCTTGACAGGCTTCATTTCTTCAGTGGGACCTTGCAGCTGTCTCTGCTGTCTGGCCGTTTTTTTTTCTGCATTACCAACAGGACTGACATTCAGTCAAGACAGGTGAATGCTGGCTGGGGTGTGGACCCCGTTCTGTCGCTCTGGTTGCCTATCTCGTCCGCCGTAATCGCGAAACCGTTTGTCGAGGGTGTCTCGCGGGGCCATGAAGTGAGGACATTTTCGCCTGTGAGAGGTGTTGTTTGTTCTGGAGAATAAGATTAGAAAAGGGGGAAGGGGAAAACGCTCGCCAGGGGCTGGCGGGTGGTTCAGGTGTGGGTGGAGCCCCTTTTCTTTGCCAACGGTGTTTTCTTTTGTTTTCTTTGGTCTCTCTTTCCCTTTTTCTTTTCTTTTTGCACTGCTCTTTCCGTCGCTGGCTCTTGCCCATGCTGCTCCTTTCCTTTTTGGGCCTGTTTTGTGCTTTCCGTCGGCTTTTTCCAGTGGCCTCATTGGCCCTAGGCGCCTTAGCGTCATTGGTTGGCCCCAGCCTGTCCCTGGTTCGCACGGCCAGAATGTCCACAGAATATCCACAGCAGTCCACCCACCTCCTGGTTTAAAGTTTTGGATGCATTCTTTCTGAACGCGCGATGCGGGCGCCTGGTCGGGCGGGCAAGCATTGGTCCCCCCTCGCCGTCCAAACAGCTCTCTTTGGTACCTTTTTGGTGCTCTCAGTGCTCCAGTTTTAGGGTGCGCTTGGGAAGCGACGACTTCCAAGTGAGCAAACTGGCTCAGCCACAACCGAACAAGGCAGGCTGGGCAAGGCCAGGCACCATGCAGGCACCGCAGGAACAAACGCACCGGTGGGGAAGAAATGGTGGGAGATGTGGAAAGAGGAAGGAACCTAGACAAATCGAGGAAACCGATCGTGGGAAACTGGGATGGAAAGAGCGAGCGAAGATCGCACTTGCTCGATATTCCCGGCCGGTTGTCCGTTTGTCGATTGGAGAGGACAAAAATATATCTTACAAAAATACACAACTCTCATCACCAGACTTACGCACAGCCGTTCAGAATGCCTGACAGGGGCGCCGTGGATGTGGCGGGAGCACAAAAAAACGCCACTGTCATTCTTACCAACGGCTTGTCTCTTCTCGGATTTGACAGTTATTGTCAGCCGTCGGAGAGCACAAAAGCCTCAACTGCTCCCCCGATTACGTTTTATGAGATATGGCTTGCAGCTCTTCACCAGTCATGAGGGCGCCGGAAACAAACAAGAGATGGACAAGAGATGGGCTTGATGTTCCCATCTTTTCTGTCTATTTTTCTGCTTGATGACTGGTCCCGATGGAAAAGACCCTCCGCGGAGCACCCTTGTTTGGAGACATGGGTCTCGCCAAGATGAGACGGCGCGCTTTTCCCCTTCCCATTTGTGTTCGCCTGGATTCATCTTCTCTTTTTGTTCTCACATTTTCTTTTCACTTCTTCCACCTTCTTAGGCGCATCGCATTGGACAGGAGAGACGGTCTCGACCAAGGCCGAGCTTATTTCTTCCGTCGTTTGCAAAGCCCACTTTGAAATAAGACAGTGTTTGAATATATTCAGAGGAGAGACTCCGAACGGAGAGCCGGCTTCTGCCCCTTCTTCAGAGCATCCGTTTCGCATATTTTGTCGCGGTGTGAGGCCAAAGTCTCACTCGCCAAGAAAAGGCAATGTGCCATTCATGACTGGCTGCAATGCCAAGGACTAGGCCTTGAAAGGAGATGAGGAAACAAAGGTGAGAAGCGACAGCATCCGAGGGGTCGACAATGCCAATCCAAGAGCCAACCCGTGAAGCAGCAGTCGTTTCGCTCGTCATCCAAGGCTCCGGTGGTGTGTTCGAGGGTGAAAAGACGTCGTACTTTCTCTTCTGCAAGGGAGAATTATTGAAGGAAAATATTGACATCAGTCAAGGATGCTCGAGGGGTATTTGCCCAAGAAAACTGCATGCTGGCGCTGCGATGTTACCCCATACGGGCGCCAGCATGCCAGACCTTGGCCGGTGTGTTGAGTTGGCAGGCTCCAAGTAGACATCCACTGTTGATCAAGGTCTCACTGCCACGCACAAAATCGTGGCGCCCGAGGCGAAGGCTGGCGAGTGACAGGCGACTCAGACAGTTTGGAAAATGGGAAATAAATTGAAAGAAAGGGTGGTCGAAAAAGTTCGTCGCATGGATATCTGAATTCTCCAAAGACCAGGAATGCGGCGAAAGAGCCGATGTGGGCGAGACTGCCAGAAATAAATTGAAAAACAAGGAAATGCTGGTCCTTGCACAAAATGCAAGACGGGATTAAAAGACAGACTCTGGAACAAGATTTTCTGCTCAAGAAACGAACGGTCTGGCCATCGACAATCCCTGTCCAGAAACAAAGACCAAAAAGACATATCCCTTGCCATATCCTGTCTCGGTCAAAACGTGCCCGCACAAGGATGTTTCGCGGTGGCCCCTGATCAGCGCTGCAAGCTGCTGCAAAGCGCTGAAAAGACTTCTTTAAAGAAATGAGTAGAGGGTAAGAGCACATTCAAATTCAAATAAGGGAGAAGCCGATGGCATCCAGTGTAATATCCTTCAATGGGTTGAGGCCCGTCGCCGGCACAGCTCCGAGTCCGGGACGGAGCTCCAGACACGTCGTAAGAGGTCATCATCCGTTGCCCGCTTTTTGTTATGACAAAGCGGCAGACGCGTCAACTTCATAAGAAAATGTCCCACCAAGTCTCAGAAGGGAGAACGCCCCTGCTAACGTGCATTTCATCTCCCACAGCAGAGGCCCAGCAGATCGGCCCCACTGCAACTGCCCCCGTCAATTCATCCCCTTCATCAATTCCATCAGTGTTCCAATGAAATCCCAAGTCATACCTTTATCCAAGAAATTCACACGCTGCATTGGCACGGTGCCAGGTAATACGGAGCACAGATAATCCTGCTTTCAACGGTTCCGTTTCCCTTCTTGACCTCTGGAGCCTTTTACTGTACATGTATTTCGTATTTGCTCTCCGTCGGTATCTTGGCCCAAGCTTCTTGGCCAGCATCTTGAGTCCTGTCCTGGAATTCGCTGTCCACATATTGCCCACTTAAATATCCCTTTGCAAGTGTTGGTTCATTTCAATATTAGATTCAATGGTTTTTTGTATTCATATCGTTTCGATCATTTCGCCTATCCGGTTCGCCATCTTAGTGATGCTAAAAAAGGGCTGGGATACTCGAACTACATTTCTATTTTATCCCGACGTCACCTTTTATTGGCTGAGCCATTCAGAGGCTGTGCACTTAGTACACCCGACAAGCAACAGCACGACACCCCCTTCTTTACATGGCGCTTTATCAAGACTGCATACTCTGCGATAGAAGAAGAAAAAAGAAGATAGGCTGTAATACCCTGTGCAATCTTTTAAGTAGCACTTGTGCGCGTAAAAGTGAGAGAGTAGTGATATTCACACGATCGCCAGTGGGCCCTGGTCTTAACGCCTGAAAACGGCCGAAGGGCCTGCAAATGACCCCCTAAAGCCCCGATAACAACCAAAAATGGCGTCCATAAAATAGATAGGACGTCCGACTTTCCGTACCCTAAAAAAGAGCGAGGACAATTTCCCGAAAAAGATGGCGCGGAATGCCACCCCTAGTGAATCGCTATTTTACATAAAACTCCATAGAAATGCACATTTCGTTTTCTTCAATTCCCTAAAATACCTTGCACATTAAGCTCCGCTCAGAGCATGGGGTTACAAGCGTACATGGTCCACAGGGGTAATAAATGTTAGTGCGAGTACACAGAACAGGGAGCAAACCGTCCCCCCTGCACATACCTTCTTTTAGTGAAATGGGTGCAAAGATACATCCATAAAATCCAATGCCCTTTCAGAGACAGACAACTCCTTTTCTCGTCCTTTCCACCACCTCGACTCTCCAAAACCCTTGCCGAACGTCTTCTGGACGAGATGTACTTTTCTCCACTATATTTAACATTTATTACCCCTGTTCTTGTACACGGTACTTTTGGTCTGGCAGGCTCGGCAGGTTTTTGACGTTCGACGCGGACAGCTTCATGATCGTGAGACTTATTCGCTAGTTGGCGAGTCCAGCTTCTGGAACTTGACGTGGTACAGGTCCGAAGCCTTGCGACCGTCCTGCAGGAGGCCAATGTTGGTCTGGATGGGACCCGGCTGCGCCTTGGCCTCGAGGTGTGCCTCCCGACTCGTCCAGCCAATAATCAACTTGACAGCCGAGCCGACCCACGAAATCAACGCCGGCGCGGCCTCCGCGGCCGTGGGTGACAGGGCCACGTCCTCGACCGTCTCCATCACAGCAGCGCCGTGGTAGCCCTTTGGCGGCTGTGCGTCAACGGCGCTGGTGAATGTACGGACGGCGGCCGCAAAGGCGGACTGCAGCGCGTCGTAGCCGGTGAACACCTCTGTTGTTGGCGATTCGAGCGCACCAATTAGCTTCGCGTTGTCGGACTCCTCGACGCCGAGGATTTCAATGACCAATGGCGCATGGTTCGTCTGATGTGAGGTGGCGAACTTCTTGCGGCTATCTGCCGTGCGCCAGACTGGATGGTGTTAGCGAATGTTTCATGGCACATGGCCTTTATGTCGATGGACTCGGCGTCGATATCGACATCGACCTCAAGAGTCAATGGACTCAAGCGGGATAGACTCACCTGTGATGTGCACGCTCTCGGCTGGGTCCTCGATCTTCTGTCCGCCGTACTGTGCGACCAGGCCAGCAACCTTGGAAGCAGCGACGGCACGGTTCTTGATGGTGGCCTCATCGGCGCCGTGGAACACGGCGAACTCGACAATGTGTGTGTTGGCCATTTTGAATGTATGTGGTTGGTATTGGATGAGTTTTTGTGTGATGGGGGCGATTTTAGGCTTGTTTAAATGCAGATTTTTGGAAGGAGGTGCAAGTGTGTCGTGCTTTCCTTGTGAGATAACGTGTCTTTGTTGTGATCACTTTATTACTGTCTTGCATTGAAGTGCTTCCAGCGTTCTTTATACCGCTTGAGAGCCGTGTCGCGTCCATTATGTCAGCATAGCGCCGCTCCACTGTCGTCATCGCCGGCGTCCAAAGCGCCCGCAAATCTGTGCGCCGGCCGCTTCCCAGCGATTCCATATGATGTCGCGCCGGCTCCGCTCTCCACAATATTTACGCCATTTACATCATCTACATCATAACCGTCGCCACTGTATCTCCATTCATTTTTAAGGTATTTCGATCACTACGCAATGTTTCTGATCGTTATGAATCGAGGTTCAAAATCAATCTTGTATTCTGAAATCTAAAAACTAGAAACTAAGAGAAAAAAAAGAAAAGAAAAAAAGACTGCATCGGAGATTTGTCGGGGGCGATGCAGCCATTTGCCGCATCTATGAAGTGTATGTACCGTTCCAAGTCTTAGAAGTATCCAAAAGCGCCCACAGAACTTTACACAAAAAGAACTAACTAGAAGCACAGGAAGGAATACAGTACGCACAACCAACAATAACTTCCTTTCCACCCGCTGCGACACGACAAAAACGCTGGCGACTGAAGTAGGTGCCGGGTTGCTTCCTTCACCTAAAGGCTCGTTGAGAGGCAACTGGTGGCAACGAGATTTCGCAAATCAGACTTGCCAGAAAGACGATTGGCCTGTTAGACTAATCCGATATGCCCCTTATAGCTCCTCTGATTTACACCGAAACCGTCTTGTACTTTGTAAGCTTGTCATATGGGATGTTGCCGTCTTGTGCTGTGGAAATAGCCTCAGCACAATGCAAGGGCTCCGTCCCATTTTGAGTCATCCTGCAAGTATAGGATATCGTATTTGGTGTGATGGAACTAGGAGGCATATGCCGTAGCTGTCGACTAGGAGGTTCGTAATGCGATAAGTGTTGGAGTTCGTTTGCTTGTGAAGATAGTGTTTGTTAGAGGCGAGCGGGTGAGCGTAATGTGCGGCTGGCTCAAAGCCGTGTTGACGCGAGGGAGTGTCGGGCGTCAACTTTGAAAGGCTCTGTCGCATCTGACAGAGTGTCTAGTTGTGGAGGGTTGTCATATCTGACAACTACCTCCAGTAAGCTGTTTTATGCCAAGCTCAAGGCAGCCCACGACTGGCATAAAACCAACATTCCAATGCACCAGTCGTGGGTGAGGAAGAAAGAAGGAAAAGAAGAAAAGTGCGAAGGGGAGAGGGGGGAAATGCCTCTTTATTTATACAAGTTCTTCCACACAAGGACCTAGTTTTTCGGTTATCTGTGCGGTGACTCCATCATATTGTGCGCTTGTTGGTTACTGACACTGTTGACAGTGATGATGATGGGTGTTGTTGATGATGTAGATGATGAGTCTCTTACCTTGGTACATCCAACAGAGTTATGGCTAATTACCAGTGCCAACAGTACATTTGACCAGCAGATTTGATACGCAGAAGTAAAATGTCAAATACATGTCCTTTCCATTTCGAATATTATTTGGTTTCGGCAGCCAGGTGCGACTGGTACAGCGTGGTGCACGACCAAGAATAACAATGCCAGGAAAGAGGCATCCAGCGCAAGTTCCTGTTGTTGTTGTATTTTGACCCTCGTACTTTCCCTTTCGGGAAATTTTGTGCACTGTGATTTTCACACTGTGGCATACATTTTGGGTCCAAGGGCAAGTGCAACTGTGTCGCTGCAGGCGCTCTTTCCGCATTGCGCTCTCCGGCATCATGGCTCCTGCCGTGTTAGTGACAAAATACAGTCTAGTTCAAAGCTTCCTTTTTGAGCTCGTAGCAGCTTCCGTAAATGAAAATACAGAAAAGGAGAGGTAAAGTGGAAATTGGGAAGAGGGGAAAGGGTGTTTTCGCTGTCGTCTTCCCCTAAAACCCCCTCCTTGTCCTCGTTTATCCAAAAGACGCTTTTTAGTCCCACTTTCTTGTCTCGATGTGAAGGAATATCCACGGGCTTTGTTGACATCGCCATCCATTCTCATGGTAGCCCGTTCTATAATGGGGCTCCCGCAGATCAAAAATATGCCCTCTATGACACCCCCTCCTATTGGTAGCCCTGGACAGGGTACAGTCGACAGACTGGCCACGTTCTTTCTCAGCAAATTCCAAGAAACTAAGAAAGACAGCGATCTGTCGACACTTCAATGTACCACGCAGCTCAAGTTCGAGGCGTTGGAGAAGATGCTCGGGGAGCAGACTCTCACTGTTGCAGGGCTGCGCGGCGACATGAGGTCCGAGATCCAGTCCGAGATGGAGTCGTTTCGCGACAAAGCCGCCAGCTACTTCCTCGACAAATTCTCTACCCAGCTCGATGCCATGGGCGCCAGTCGGAACGAAAAGAGCGAGCTTGCTCTGACCCGTCTTGAGCACCGAGTCGACGATGAAATCAAGAATCTGAGCGACCAACTGTCAGTTGTCTCGACCAAGCTAGCTATCAGCAACGCCGCTCTCAATGCCACCATCGACGACATCGGAAGGAAGATCAACTCAACGAATGATGTCTCCGCTGAGAATCTCCGTCGTTGCGAAAGCGAGTTTCGGTCCAAGTTGTCGAGGCTTGAGAGCCTTCTTGGATCGAGCAAGACCGAGGCTTCAATCGAACGAGACAAGGCTACCAGGGTGTTCCAAGACGCCAACAAAAGGCTGCAGGGCAAAGTCGATAGTCTGGAGCTGACTATCATGAGACAATCCGAGGAGATGACCAGCCAGTGCGAGCAAATCGAACGCCTTGAAAACGACATTCGAAAACTATCCCAGCTTTGCGTCGCACAGGAGAAGTCCCATACCACAGTGGCGAGAATGCTGTCTACCCAAGCTGAAGAGGTGTCTAAGCTGGAGCGGAGTGTTCATGAACAGAAGAGCATGTCCGCAGCTCCAATCAGGGCCGGTAAGTCTGGGGATGGCATGACAAAAAACTCGAAGAGGAGTAAAAGGAGTACGTCACTGATACTTGATAAAGGAAACATCGCATCGAATCCGGCACCGGATCAATCGAAAATCACACTTGTCTCATCTCCACCATTAGCCAACAATAAGCAGACACCCACGACGGCTGCTAAGAGGCCCCTTACGCAGGTCCTTGGACGGCCGGTAGCTACAATGAGTGGCCATCAGGTCAACACAGAACGAGCCACGCTTCAACGCAAGCGCCCTTCTGGTCCTCGCCAGATGACTTCGCCAGTTGTGGGCCCGTCCGAAAGTGACAGTGATACATCTGGGCCCGCGCCAAAGCGTGTGCTAGGTAATTCAGGCAAAACCATGCACGTCAACACGAAGGCCAAAGTAGCCAAAGCCAAAGTCCCTCCGCCACAGGCCGCTATCATCGGAGAAAAGCAACACCGGATGGGAAACGAGGCTTCGAAAGGGCCCAACATGGAGGTCAGGCCCGTGGTGCCAGTGACGCGCCATGCCACAAGTACTGACATTCGTGAGGATGACCAAAAGACTTTGGCTCCAAAGAATAAGAAGACAGTGCGGCCTACCACAAGGAAACGGCCAGAACCAAGGACAAAGGCGACACCAAGTCAAGCAAGCGTACCCCAGGCCTCTCCCAAAGGGACGAGCCCATCATCAGACAGTCCGGCAAGTTCGGTCCAGCTACAAGTCTTGCCACGCAAAGTTCAGCATGGAGCATCGACAGCCGCAATCCAGTCACCCGGTGGGCAATCAGTCACATCCATCAAGTTGAGCGTAAAGTCCTCTCTAGGAAACAAATCCAACAGTGGTGACAACAATCAGCAAGTGTTTGCAGACAGACGGGAAGCAACAATGGCATTCATGATGTACGTTCAAGCCTTTGCACGGAATTTCTACACGTCTCCTCCTCGGTCAGAACGCCAGTTTATCTGGAGTTTCCTGGAGGGTATTCCCGATCCAGCATGGTCTGAGTTCATGCAGAAGAAGTTGTTGATGGCGTATCCTGAGTCAGTACGGCCGAGCTTGGGAATACGGGCAAAACACTCGATCAATTTCGATGCTGGCTTGACGTGGCGCCGTGTACTCGACTTGATACGCAATCTACAACAGAGGCCCGGTGCATGATTTTGTGTGTATTTTTGTGCCTTGTTTTCTTTCTGTCTGTTATCGGCTTACTCCTGTAATGGGAGTGACGCATTGATGCTTTGGTGATTTATTTTATTTTGCGTCCTATGGCTGAGGTGGGTTCGGATGTATGAATATCATTTTCCCTGTGCATTATTAGACGCTGATGGGGGCGTGTATCGGGGTAAGAGAGGACGGTGACTTGGGAACAAAGTCAACTGAGTTTTTCAGGAGTGTAATGATAATATGGAAACATGAAATAATGTACAGGTTCATTATGTTATTATAAAAAAGTAATTATTTTGTTCACATGAAATTTAAAATAGCAATATTGTTAGTTTTATTTTAGGGGAAAAAAATATTGTATTTGCTGGTTTTATTTCCCATACCAAAATAACGACAACAAGATAAATCGCCAGGCACATGTAAAGAGATACAAGAACCAGAATTCGAAAATCAAAATATAGCAAGGTCAACACCGGCAGCCACAAATGTACACACCATGAAGTACATCACATAACCTCAAGGCATTTATCATATGTGACGGTTGGCATGGCTTTACTAGACGGAGGTCTGTGGCAAATGTACCGGCACGACCCGCGTCATTGACAAGTAATAGAACATTGTTTCCAGAGCTAGAAAAGGAATAGAACAAACAGGAGTAATTCAAAAATCATGACAGCTTCCGGAACGAAAGTAAGAAATGTTCCAGAACGCCTAGAACATCGCCAGAATACTTAGACTGGTTCTAGAATACCCAAGACGTTCCAAGAGTATCAAGGACGGCCAGAACATGAGTTTCAAGACGCTTCTATATTATCATAGGCGTTTCTAGATCCGAACCTGGCCGACCTCTTCTGCCAGCTGGACCACGCCACTGTTGTCCGGCTGAGCATACTTGTTAATCCAGCCGAGGACCTCTTGGTGCCACACCAGAGAGTTCTCTGGCTTCAGGACCCACTGCAAAGGGTTAGTAAACTGACTGTATCTACTACATTTGATGGTCGTGGCTGTACTTACGTGATTCTCGTCAGGGAAAGAGAGGAAGCGGCTGGGAACGCCGCGGCTCTGAAGGACGTTGAACATGGACAGGCCCTCGGTGATGGGCAGACGGTAATCAAGTTCGTTGTGGATGACCAACATCGGCGTGGCCCATTCACCCGTGTTCTTGGCGGGATCCCACTTCTCGTAGCCGGCACGGTTCTCCCAGAGCGTGCCGCCAAAGTCGTGCAGCGGGAAGTACAGCTCTTCGGACGAGTACTGGTTGAGGGTGCTAAAAACACCATCGTGGCAGACAAGGGCTTTGAAGCGGCGGCCTAAGGACTTGCCCTGGATCCAGTCTGGAGGGGGGTTAGCAAGAGAGGATAAAAAACTAAATTGGTGGCTCGACGATGGGACCTTACTGATCATGTAACCACCGTAAGATGCGCCCGCTGCGACAGCGCGGGACATGTCGACGTAAGGCATTTTCTCCTCGATATGATCGACGCACTTGACAATATCCTCGTACGGACGGCCGCCCCAGTTGTTCTGGATGCCGTCCTGCAGGTCCATGCCGTAGCTCGTGCTGCCGGTTGGGTTGGGGGTGACAACAATGTAACCCTGCTCCGCGAAAACGGCCGGGTTCCAGCGGGTGCTCCAGCTGTCGGCCCAGGCGCCCTGGGGACCACCGTGAATCAGAAGAGCGAGCGGCCACTTCTTGTCCTTGTTCTCCTCATCATAAAAGTTGGACGGGCGGACCACGAGGGCGTGGACCTTGTAGTCGCCAGCGCCCTGGAACCAGATCTCGCCGAGCTGGTTACGCGAGAGGCCAAAGCTTGACCCGTGGCGTGATTGCGACGAGACAACGTCCATGGTGAAGCGCTTCGCCTCAGAGGGGAAGGGTAAGTTCGGTAGCAGGCCGGGGTCGACAATGGTATAGAGAGAGTTGTCAACTTGGGAACTCATCGTGACAAAAAGTTTTGACCGGCTCGTGCCGAGAAGGCGAACATCGACCACACTGCCCTGGCCATGAAGTGGCTGGAAGGCGTCGGCTTGTGGATCGCCGAAACGAATGCGCGTTTGGAGCTCGTTGTCGTCTGCAGACACGAGCTCGCGACCACCGATGACGACATGTGGGAGGCCAAACGTGGAAGCGGCCTTGGGGGAGGAGGGCAGGCGGTAAAGGGCGTTGCGGCCGTTGAGCTCGGCCGTGACGAACAGCTCGGAGCCATCACCGTTCCAAAGGATGCTATCGGGGCGAGAATCCCAGCCACCCTTGCCGTCATCTGTGGCGTAGTATTCCGTCACATCGCTGTCGTTGCCAGTCGCGCCGTTTGCTGAGACAAAGGCACCCACGTCGGGGAGGAGGAGAAGGCGGGTCTTGTCGCTCTCGTACTGCTGGCTTTGCATGCGGGTAAAGGCGATCTTACTGCCGTCGGGAGAGAAGGTCGGGTTGGCGCTGTAGCCCTGGAGGTGGCCGGTCTTGATAAGGAGCGGCTTTGGTGGCGGCGTTGCCTCCGCGGCGTACGTCTTGAGAGGAACATAGTAGAGGTTGGTAATGGTGGTAAGGGCGTCGTCGTGGTCGGGATCGCGGGAAACGAAAGCGATACCCTCAGGGCCTAGAGCAAAGTCGCCGGTGCCGCCAAAGGTCGGAACGGGGGACTCCAGGGCAGTACCGCGAAGAAGGTTGGTTAATTGGCCACCAGAAAGCGCATACGATTCGCGACCGGCGGTGGCACTGCCGTAGTTCTCAATGAGGCCGTACCAGATGGCAGACTTCTCCTCGGTTACATAGGCGTCCCAATGGCGCACAAAGAGCTTGGTGTACACACGAGCAGAGCTATGCGTTGCCTTCCCCTTGGCCTCGGCGAGATCTACAGTATACGGATCGCCGGACGGCGTGGCCAGGCCGGTCAGGGCAATGCCAACGTTGCCGCCCTTGAGCTTGATGATCTGGAGGTTGGAGAGGTTGTGGCCAAAGTTTTGGATCTCCGAAGGCTCAGCTTTTGGCTGGGATGCCCGGCCGAGAAGAAGAGAGGTAGCTCCCTTGTCGCCGCTCTTTAGAAAAAAAAAGGCATCTTCGTCGACCCAGACGGGCTCGTTGTAGGACGAGTCTTCGTAGAGCAGAGTGGAACCGCCGGACTCAATGTCCAGAACGCGGATCTGAGACGTCTTGCTATGCTCCTCAAAAGAGTACGTCGAGACCTATCCTGTTAGGAAATGCAACTGGAGCTTACAAAAGGCTTGGAGGTTGAACATGAAGCTTGCAGTGAGCTTACAGTGTACAGGACTTTGGTGCCGTTAGAGTTGGGCGCACCGGCCGAGCGACGCGGCGCCGACAGCAGCACCTCCGGCGTGAACTTCTCTGCCTTGAGTGTCATTTCGGCTGATTGTGAGCTGTGTGGTAGAGCTGTGTATTGTTGTTTTGTGGTAGCAAAGGGCCGTTGTTGTGTTTGTTGGAACAGAGATCGACGAGGCTGAGCGATCGATCTAAAACAAACAGAAGCTACCGAGCCAAGCCGAGTTGATGATGAAGGGCAGCAAAAAGTGGTGGTTTGCAGCAAAGACCTTGTGGTGTTGAAGCAAACTCGCGAATTGGTCATTGGGGTGCCTACGAAAGCCTCCTCCTCTCTGTTGAGCAGGGAACGAGTTCGACTGGTCCGGCTGGAACTGGACGTGTGTTTCAAAGGAAAGAGCACGACATCCGCAGTAGAGCGGCAGAGGTAGCTGCCGTTTTGGGCGGTAGCTGACCCCGCAATGGGCCATTAAGGTTGAACTCGAACCTCGTCTTATTTTAAGCCGCGGTCACGTGTACCTTCTCACAAAGACTGGTTGAGACAATATGAATGTTCTCTGGAAAAAGCCACGAAAAGTGGTGGATATGAGAAATGGTAATTGCTACTGTATATTTCCGTCGATACGCTCTTGTTGTACATGTTTTTGTTTGTGAGCACTCTGCCCACCGCCGAAAGACCCTAAACGCCAGTCTTGACGAGACCGCAAAAGTGTAAACCAAGAGCAACTTTGCTGTTGGTGGTCTCTATCCAAATCGCTCAAACAATACCCCATAATGCTGCAGTGGTATACCGATAACGCCAATAACCCCGAGAAGAAATCGAAATAAAAACAGCGACCGGAAGCGGCGGCCAGCAAAGAAGCCGGCACTTGCTCGCCCGCCGTGACTGTCCACCACGCCTGGTCCATCATCGTGTCCCGTCCGCGATGCCTTGTCGACACGGCGGCAGCAGTTCACTTGCGCACAGTGCCAAAGCTCGTCCGCACCTTCTTCGTCTCGCGTGTCGTGTCGGTCTCGCTATCGTCGACGCCGCTTGCGGCGGCTGCGGCGGCGGCTGTACCCTTCTTCTTCTTAGAGGGAGCTGCCTTGCTGGCTGTGGTCGAGGTGGGTGTCGCTTGGCCGGAGCCGGGGCCGCTGCCGGCATTGCTGCCGTCCTTGAAGGAGGTCTGGAGGGGAGTCGGTGCATTTGACGCGTTGGCGGCCTGCAGGATGTTTGTTAGAGCCTAGAGGGGACAACAAGTTGAATCTGTAAGTGGGTGCCGACTCACGTTGTAGGATATGCTGCTGCGCGAAAAGACACGGTTGGCCTCGGTCACGCCCGTCTTGCGCCGTTGCGCCGCAGCGCCCGTGATGCCCTTGACGTAGTTGTCAAAGCCCGTGATAATGTTGCCGCTGATTGTGTTCTCGAGGTACTCGGTCTCCTTTGACAAGATGGCCTCCTCGCGTGTGTGCTGGAGAGTGTGTCAGTTAACGTTCGCCTGCTTGTTTGTACATAATATGGGACCAGGCGACTCACCAGCTGCCGTTCCAATGTCTTGCGCTTCTGCAGCAGCTCTTTCAACGTTTGTCGCGACTTCTCGTAATACGGCATGCCCGGCGTGTCGGCATTGACGCCGCCGGCTTGCAGCTTGTCCGCCATGGTGGGTATCTGTTTGCGTATGCGATATGTATGCTGGGCGAGTGGATTGGTGTATGCGCGGTGACGGGGGGTGTCGTGACGAGGAGACAAAGCCAGTCGCAGAAAGGAAAGTTGCAGTTGACAAACGTTCCCGCGCGTTGGATTTGGCGTGGCCAGCCCCGGACAAAACTTTAGGCCTTGTTCTCCAGAGCGCATTCGTTGATTGGTGGGACGCCGTTCAGCAGTCAATTCTTAGTAATCCTTGCACCAAGGCGACCTTTTATCACTGCGAGATTCCGCTGACCCTGGCCGCCTTCCGTTCAATTAGTGCTGCGATCAGCACATTGGCTGCGGTATGCAGCGAGAGCCGAGCCACACAGCTTGTTTGGCAGTTGACATCTGCGGAGATTCTACGATACCCTTCCTGATACAACGTGACATACGACATTACAGCATGTGTGCATATATTCCAAACCCTTGACCTGGGTAAACTGGCAAGCATAGCTACATATCTGCATTCTCTGTAATACTCCTTACATTTTAATTTAATACCTAGTATCTATAGCGTGCTTGGAGTGAATGAGATAAAGCTGTAAGTAAAAAATTCCAACAGTCCGAAAAGCCGGAGAGCTCGTGAAAAGATAATGGACACAAACAAAAGAAAGATAGTGCTCAGTATCTGGCCAGGACATGTAACAAACCATCCTGTGACACGATGCCCTCGTTGTTCTCTCAACCCACCTACGTATCTCCCGCTCGTAGGCTCGTTCGAATAAGCGAGGAAGCTATCGTGAACCCGACATCGTGACAACGTGGGAAAGACGGCAAGCGGGGAAGCCGTAAGATGGGTGGCAGAACGCAGAGTAGGCACGTCGAAATGCGCCGGGAAACCAGACAAGTTTAGGTTCTTGGGGGAAAGATAAGGAAGGCTCTTTAGGTAGAAAGAAAAGCGTTAGTCTTCTTCTATGTCTTTTCACGAACTGGGCTTCGAGGATCTCATTTGTTTGATTCGCTCCCTGAGTTCTTTCTCGCGCTTCTCGTTGGCGAGGCGCTCAGCTGCTTTGGTCTATTGCGGAGATGGCTTTAGTTTCCAATCCAGTAGAGTTAATAAAGATAAGGAGACACAAAGTTGAAAGAAAAGTCGACAAAACATACCTGTGCGTCTTTGACTGGCGGGGCAGCGTCCGGCTTGCTTATTGCGTTTGGTTTGTCTGTGGTAGCATCCACAGCAGCGGCAGGAGCCGCAGATGATGTCTTGTTTGTGGGTCTGTCTTGTTTGCCGGGAACATCAGCAGACTTATCTCGCGATCTCGAGGGTGTACGGGAGCGTGAACGCGAGCGCGAGTGCGAACGCGAAGAACCAGAAGAGGGACTGCGCCGTCTTCGCTGGCCAGATGGCCCACCACGTCTCCCACCACCACCACCGTTCCGGCTATTGCCTCGCCCCTTCAGGCGACCTTTGTTGTCTTCGTCAGACAGAGGGCTTCTGCTTTTGCTTTTGCAGCTCCGGCTCCGGCTGCGGCTGCTGCTATAGCTCCGAGCACGTCCGCCTCGCCGCCGACGAGGCGGGGGGCTTCTGCTGCTATCACTGCGTGAGTACCTGGACGAGCCACTCGACGATACAGACCGGGCTGAGCGGCGGCTCCGGTCGCGCGACCGGCTTCTGGATGGCGAGTACCGGCGGCGTTTCGGGGCAGGGGAGTGGCTAGCGGATGGCGACCGTCCCCGGGAATGACCATCGTCTCTGCGTCCACCACGCTGTGCACGAGGCGGTGACCGCGCACGCTTGTCACCGCTACCACTGGCTTCGGCATCCGGAGCACGACGACGGGGAGGCGAGCGAGAACGCGACTCGGACCGAGAGCGAGAGTATGAAGAGCCGGAGCGTCCTGAGCTGGAGCGAGAACGCGAACGAGAGTAAGAGGAGGACCGCGACAGGGAACTCCGGCGGGGGTAGTCACCCCGCCGGTCATTGCCTCGTCCACGGCGGTCGTTGGGAACGTAAAGGTCGTGTTGAGGGGCCCGGAAGCTTCCACCGCGGTCGCCACGGAAACCGTCACGGCCGCGCCCCGGTGGTGTACGCTCACGGTCTCCTCCCCGGCCGCCGCGACCACCACCTCCGCCACCAGGACCGTCGTTGCCTCGGAACGAGCCGCCGCCGCGAGGTCTGTCGTTACCACGGCGCCCTCCACCGGCACCACCTCGCCAAGAATCTCCTCCTCGGTCTCCTCCCCGTGGGGGCCGATCGCGGTCGAAACGACCACCAAATTCGCTGCGTATACGGCGTGCTTCCTCAGCAGCCTTCTCGGCCTCGATCTGTGGGAGAAAAGGCGGTTAGTCTTGTGTGCTCGTGTTATAGACTGTATAGAGCAGACTCTTGACCTACCTTCTCCTGGATCAACTCCATCTTCTTGGCTTCTAAGAGCTCTCGTGGAATGCCTTGTGGACTTGATTGGGCACTGAGCAGCAAGGTCCATAGCTCTTTGCAGAACTCGGGTGTCTGGGATTCAAGGAAGCCGGTAAGCTGGATCTGGAGGGATTTGATGTCGGGCTACAAGAATGTTCGAGTCAGTATTCTGTCGATCGGTCGCAGTGTATATACAGGAGTAGGGGTACGCACATGTCGAGCGCTCTCGATCAGGTTGCAGCAGAGCTCAATGACGACATCATCGTCGTTGCCCAGAATGTCGGCGATCCGTCCAGCAATCCATCTATATAAAGAAGAGGTGGTTAGTATGGGACGAGGATTGTAGAATAGAAGAGAGGAAGTCATGCCCGCGACATACTTTTTCATAACCTGTAGATTGACTTTCTGTGTGTCCACTTTTTGGTTGAAGATGGGTGGAAACTTGGTGCTCTTCAGGAGCTTCGCGTCCACGCCGGTCGCCATGGCGGGCAATCGAGGATCGAGCGTGAGATTCTGGGCGCGTGGTATCGATTAGTAAAGGATACCGGGTTGAAAGAAGACGCGAATATGCGTTTGCGGAGGCGTGGGAGGAGATGAATGGTGACGAACAGACACGGTGTGAATGATGAACAGAAGATGGAAAGCGATTTTTTGGGGCTGGCCTTGCCTCCAACCCAAGAAGGGGCTAGTCAGTGCCGAAGATCTTGGCTACAGCAGAAGGAACAAGCTGTTGTGGGTCCTTTTGGAGTGAGTCGATCGGTAGGAGAGGTCACGTGCATCAACTCAGGACGACATTCAACAGCTAGTTTGCATATATTTGCGAAAATTGATGGAGATATAGGAGTATTTTATGTAAAGTATTTTGAATATTTATTCTGATAAGTGCTGTATTGGGGGTTTACGGAGTTTTTGGGTGCTTTCTCAAGCCTCTGCTTCGGAGAAAGATGAAGCTCATGGAGCTCTCTTGAGATGCCCCATCAGGTAAGAGATACTAGGAAGTTCACTGTAAAGACATGGGATAAACGTAAATAAGATTAGAATAGAAAGGGCCAAATTAACGCCATCAGGTACCCGTCGTGGATCAACCGTCGTGAATCAAGTGTCGTTAAAGAGAACAAAAGAGAAGGTCGTAAGCACAGAAGTCAGCCCAATAACACCCTGTCAGCTCCGTTCGCCGTTTGCACAAATAAAAAAAAGCAAATGAAGAAGAAAAAGAAGGTTCCGTTGTACGCCGAATATTCTATGCAATAAGTGTGCAGTTACTTTTGTAGGTGGTGAAAAGCAACGCAGAAAATGAGGGGCGAAAAAAGAGAATTCGAGAAGAAAGCAAGAAAAGAGAACAACAAGAAGGTGACACGAGGTTCACTGTCGGTTTTCGTTTGGTTGTATCGGTAGAGATGATACAATAGAGAAAGGAATGTCTTTAAGACCGCGGGAAGGTGTACTGGGAGTGACGACGAGCGATGGGAGGCGGGTTGTTGGGCGGCGAAGAAGACGACGCTCCGACCAGGTTATCGGCGGATGGGTGCGGCGACTGCTGGTGCTGCTGGCGGCTAGACAGGGCTGCAACCTTCTCGCGGGCCTGGCGGAGGCTGTTGTTGTCGTTGTACTGCTTGAGCTTGGCACGGAGATCGTAGAGCGCGAGGAGAGAAGAAGCACGGTCAACATCAGAGTCGGTCTGTAAAAGCTGGTTAGTAGGAACGACAAAAGTCGCAGTAATCGTATACGGGAGGTGACGAACATCGTTGCCGCGAGGAGTGCCCGGCATGGAGCCATGGGACGAGCTGGAGCGAGTGATGGGCGGCGTGAGCAGGCGGCGGCCCAGGTACGAGTCGAAAGGCGTCGAGGTACCACCGTTCCGTGCGCCGGAGGCTCCGGACAGTGCCGAAGAAGATGATACCCGGCGGTGCTGCTGCGGCTTGACAGGGACTTGGGCGGAGGACGAAGAGACAGTGGTGACGTCGGTCTGCTGGACAGTCGTGGTCGAAGCTGTGGAAGTGGTGGTGGTGACGGTCGTGTTGGCCGTGACAAGGGCATGGGCAGCACGAGGTTCCTGGAGACAGTTAGATTTAAGATCCCAAGACTATCCAGCGCGGGCTTAAACAATAGTCGTCGACGTACAGCAGCATCTAGATCGCTGAGATCTGCCAGCATCTGGGCTAGCTGCAAAGTCTCCATCTTGAAAGATGAAAAGTGGGTGAGGTAGGGCTGAGGCGGTGAGGGCCGGAGGCCGTGTCGTAGGCGATAATCTTATCGAAGTGCCCAAAAGTGAGCTACTGCACGTTTGGCGATGGTCGGGAGCTTTGGGTGGACGTCGCAGAAGAGAGCTGCAGCTGAGTTCGCGATGGTGTCGTCGAGGTTTGATGGAGCGATGGAGTGGTGGAGTGTTTGGTCGATGGAGCGCGAAGAGGAATATGGGGAAATGGAAATGGAGCAAATAAAAAAGTAGGTAATCCGGGGACGGACGGAAACGATGACACAAGAAAAGGGTGGCCTTGATTGCTTGCTCACGCGCACACAGATTTGCCTTCGCTCCCTTTGTTGGATGGACAGATCTGCTTGGTCTGGTGTGATTTGGGTTTGTAGTGTGTGTTGGAGAGAGAGACCACAGCCATTGCGTTTGTGCGGGGAAAGCGCCCAAGAACTTGGGGCTACTTGGCTCGCCAGAAGAACCAGAAGCTGCCGCCAACACGCTGGGCGACTAGGCTGGCGCGCTCTGCGCACTGTAAAATGCGTGGCTGTGGGGCCCGATGAGCCGCTGGAGCTGCAGGTGCAGGCGAACTGGCGTGCTCTCGCTCAACTCACTTCACTTGCCCGCAAGGCTTGAAGGCTTGGTGTGTGAGAGTGACAGGGTTGCTCCGGGGTATTGTATTTGAGAGCCTGGAAGTCTTTCGGGGCAACTCTTTGGGGCAACCGTAGCAGTGGATGCAACCCGATCGCTACTGCCGTTTTGGGAACTCCTCTCTGCCCCTCATTATTGACTTTCTCCGTCTCCCGCTGCCGGCTGTCCGATTTACTGTCGATTACTGTCCTGGGCGCCTTTTGCCGACTCGCCGCTGTGCACGATGCACTTTTGCCGAACGGCGTGCGAAATAGAGATGACGAAAACGGCCCCAGAAAGGTTGTCCGAAGTTACACTGCACCAGAAGCTCCTCACAGAGTGAGATAGGATAGCGCTGAGAGCACCTCGTTCTGGGAAGCCTTTTCCACCGAGAAAGCGTACCAAGAGCGTCCCACATCCCGCGCTACACAAAACACGCAAGAGCGATGCCACACTTGTGCCCCTCTTTCCTCTTGCCCCTGAGAACGGTAAAATTTCCCTTGTGGTAGTCGTCTTCGAACAACAGGAAGTCGTCACTGGCGTTGCCCCTTTTAGGTGTTTCTGCTCCTTCCCCGCCCGCCTCATGACGGAACACTACTCCAGTCTTGACCAGACAGCCATCTCACATAGCCTTCAACGCAATCCACCGTCGGCCGTTCCTGCCCCCATTCGTTGTTTTTATTTGCGCCCTTATTGCCAGCATAGTGGTTGGATGCTTCCTGGATCGGCTCCATTCAAATTATCCCGCGCTGCTGCCATTGGCCGGCCGTGTCAAGAACGCTTCGCTGGTTTGGTTGCTCTTTCCCAACCTGGTCGATTTTGTGTGCCATCGCTTCCTTTCCACGCAACACGGACTGCCGAAGAAAAAAGAAGGAAGGAAGACAGAGAACCAACAATTCACCAGGAAATTAAATAAAAGGAAGCATACAGACGGCATCACCGCGCAGAGCGCCCGAGAAAAAGAGATCCTTTTGCCCACCATGTTTACCTTCCGGCGCGGCCTGTCCACCATGGCCTCCTCTCTGACCCAACTCAAGAAGTCCAACAAGATTGTTTGCATTGGCCGGAACTATGCGTGAGTTACTACTGTCTTACCTCATACTCTGAAACGGAGTTTTCCCGTGACCATCGTCACACTGTGAGTTGAGAGTACCTGCTAATCATCTCACAGCGACCATGTGACGGAGCTCAACAACGTCCGGCCAAAGCAGCCGTTCTTCTTCCTGAAGCCTCCTTCGTCCCTTGTGCTGCCCGGTGCAGGCCCTTGCGTCCGCCCCAAGGGTGTCGACCTGCACTATGAGATTGAGCTGGCTCTGATCATCGGCAAGCAGGTCCGTGACCTGAAGCCGAACGATGAGCAGGGTGCTCTGGATGCCATTGACAGCTACGCCCTGGCCCTCGATATGACGGCCCGCAACGTGCAGAACGAGGCCAAGAAGAAGGGTCTGCCGTGGGACATTGCCAAGGGCTTTGACACGTTCCTGCCCATCAGTCACATTATCCCCAAGTCGGCCATCCCGGACCCGCACAACATCGAGGTCTACCTGACTGTCAACGACGAGGTCCGCCAGCAGGACTCGACGGAGTTGCTGCTGTTCCGCATCCCGCGCATCCTGAGCGACATCTCCCGCGTTATGCCCCTGGAGCCTGGCGACCTGGTGCTGACCGGTACGCCCAAGGGTGTTGGTCTGGTTGTTGCCGGCGACGTCATGAAGGGCGGTATCCGTGTCAACGGCAAGGAGATCGAGGAGGCTCGCCTGGAGGTGCCTGTTGTCGACTCCGAGGGCGACTACGCTTTCGCTGAGACATAAAGGGAAGGATATGAACATGAGGGATGAGATGTAAATATTTGCACATGAAGACATTTAAGAACATATAAACACTTATAAAACAAATGAATATACAAACACATAACCGTCCGCTGCCCACGACGATCAACTCATATATAACCCGTCTCAAACGCTACCCAAATCCATTAATTAAAACAATTTTTAATTTATTTCATTCGCACCCGTCTAAGCCAGGTTTGGGTCCTGGATCGAGCCTGGTGGCGGCGCCCAGTCGGCAAGTGTGCCGCACTTTTTGCATGTGCGGTCGGCCTCGCTCTCACGGAAGGCGACAACGGCGGCCTTGATCTGCGTGCCGAGATCTGTGCAGTGGAAAGACGCCTCGTGCACAATGGCGCGGCAGTCGGGCTGCGCGCAGTACCAGCGCATGCGGTCGATAGACGTAGTTGGTCGGCGCTGCTCAAGCACGACGCCCACTGTATCGGTAAAGCGGACAGGGTTGTGAGGTGTGTTGGCCGGCAGCAAGAACATGGAGCCCTCGCCGATGATGATATCGCGGAACTCGCCGTCGTCGACAACCTTGAGCATCATAGCACCCTTGTGCTGGAAGAACCACTCAGGCGTCTCATTGATGTGGTAATCGGTGCGGGCATTGGGGCCGCCGACAATCTGTGAGTGGGTGAGACTGTCAGAAATTGTGATCCGTGCCACCGAGGGATGGGAATGAGAATCTGGCAGTCTCAAAAGATTTCATAAAAATGAGCACAAGGCTTCATACCATTACTGTAAAATCATCATTGTAGACGCAGTAGTTGTTGATTGGCGGCTTCAGCAGGTGCGAGTTCTCCTCGAGCCTTTTCTGTGTCAGTGAAAAGCTCTGTGCACCTGATTTTGTGTAATCTCAAAGCATCGTCCCATGCCATCTCATGATTTTTCAAAACTCACCACTTGGGCAGATTGACGGGTGGTCCGAGCATGGCGGGCGGCGTGTGGTTTTGGTGTAATTTATGAGTTTTTGTAACCGATTGTATGAAAGATGAAATAAAACGTCGTCGTTTCGCTTAGTCGTGGAAAGGTTGAGGGTTTTCTTGTTTTCAAAAATCTGATGACTCGTAAGAACGCTCAAGGCGGTCCTTCTTCCTCTCTCCCGCAAACTCCGGTCTCGGTTTCTAAGCAGTTCTGAGGACGGATGCTCTCCCGATGCCCTATTGTTAAGGCCTATCGCTCCCCATGTCCAGCCGCCTTCAGCGCCCTGGCTGTTTAAGGCGGGGTTTCCTTATAATGACTAAGTCGGAGCTACCCTGTCAGGAACGGCTGGCCCCGTTCACACTCTCGACAGTTCACACTGGGAAGGAAGCATGAAGCTGGGCCGCGCGCCACCATCCCCTGGAAGCTGTGCACTGTGACGCACCCGTTTTATTGGCTTCAATACCTCATAAACCCTCTGAAACGCGCAGTGCCTCCAAAGCTGACGCACCTTCCCAACCCCTTGAACGTCGGACAAAGGTGGTCGAGTATCTATTCTCGTGAGACTCTTCTTCCTTCTTTCGTCTTTCTTCATCTTTCACTTTCTTTAATCCGTTTTTGACACAATATTGCCTTTCGTTGTTCGCCCGTTTCCCGAAAAGATCCAACAGAAACAGCTTCGCCGCAAACTCAGGTCCTCTGCCCTGCCAGAAGCTCCTTCCCCCGCCACCAATTAAAACTGCCTCAGTTGCTCCGCCAGGCCGCGACTGCCCGAGCACACAGCACAACAACGAGAACGACTACTTAGTACGCACAACTCCCGCATCTCATCCCGTCTTCATTCGACGTCTTGTCTTTGAGCGTAGTTTGCTTTTCATCGGTTCTGCGAGCTGCCTTACGAACATTTAAATCTTTGAACGTATCACCCATCTAACCACCAGCCCTTACAGACACGTGTCTCTCTCCTTCAGCCTTCCACAGACCGTCCCATCTCATCAACAATCCATCACCATGGACCACTCACACCACCACATGGCCGAGGCCGCCGACATGAACATGCCCATGGATCGGTGCAGCATGAACGTGAGTGCTCCTTTACGCTTGGGATGGAATTGAAAGCTTCCATCGCAAGATTGGACCCTAGGAGACTTGCAGGCCGAGAATATTAACATATGACCTCCCTCCCCTAGATGCTCTTCACTTGGGACACCAACAACCTTTGCATTGTCTTCCGCTGGTGGCACATCCGGTCGACACCTGGTCTGATTCTGTCGCTGCTCGCCGTCATCGCCCTTGGTGCCGGCTACGAGGCTCTCCGCGAGGGTATCCGCCGCTACGAAGTCGTGCTCGCCAAGCGCGCTGATGCTGTTCCCCGTAAGCTCTATTCCCTTATGTTTCCCACATTTATTTTATTTCCTTCTTTTTCCTTTCTGTCTGTCTCCTGTCAAACTCCCATTTGCTGCGAGAGCAAACAGCTAAGTAGCTTTTTTGGTTAAGAAGACGGCGAATCGCGTGAATACCGAGATGACCATGATACTGAGACCACGCCTTTCATCCGCACAGGGCAAGCCCAAGCCGACGTCAACAAAAGTGCACACATTACCAAGGCCGTGCTCTACGGCATCCAGAACTTTTACGCCTTTATGATTATGTAGGTCACCTGTCCCGTCAACTTTTCCTCCGTTTTTTGGTACTAACTACTGTAGGCTTGTCTTTATGACGTACAACGGCTGGGTGATGCTCTCGGTGTCAATTGGCGCGTTTGTCGGCTACCTCCTGTTTGGCGGTGCGACGTCAGTCGTAAAGGAGACAGCATGCCACTAAGTTTAAAATACAATCGATCACGGCATTGGCAGCCGCCGACGGGGGCGTGCATGTCGTATATCCCAACAGGGGAGACGATGGAGCGGACCATTTTGGTCGTTCTAACAAGAAAGCGATATATTTCTGCCAAGTGAAGGGCAAGCCGGAGTTTTATGTTCGGGCACATTCAGCAATTGTTTGTTTATAGCACGCAAGGTTTTATTATATACTGGTATTTTGTTTTCATTAAATGGTAAAGGTAGTACGGTTGTCTAAATCTTTGTCTATCTGTCAAATTATGTCACAAAGCGAGCAAATTACATCTTGCTCGCCTCCTTCAGGTCCTCGTGGGTCAGTTCGCTACCCACCTTCTTCTTCTCGCCCAGCCGGCCCATCTTCTCGAGGCCCTCGATGATACGCTCATCACCAAAGTGTGAGTTATGTTCAAAGGTGGGTGTCTCTCCGTAGGCAAGCTTGGCCGCATCGACGATGATGCGAGCCGTCATACCCCACACCTTGTAGCGGCCCGGAGAGTCTTCAATTTCGTCGATGACAGGTTCATCCTGGTCCTTTTGTTCGTCTTCCTTGTCAGTGATTACAGCAGGTGGTGTTCCTACTGCCTGGTCAGCCGCCACGACAGCGGCCGTCGGCTTCTTTTTGCTGTCGGCATCATCTTTCGCGTCCCGTACCCGCTTTCGGGGCTTGGCTACCCGCTGGCCCACTACAGGCACGTAGAAGAAGTGCATTCGCCATGGTTCCTCGTGCCAATGGATCCACGAGCCTTCGTACCAGGGCCCAGGAGGCAGCTTCGGCCGACGTTGTGGTGCGTCGTTCTTGGGCTTAATTTGTGACAGCGCCAATGGCATGCCGTCGTCTTTGGACACCTCGTCTACCGGCAGCAGGAAGTTGTGGAAGGGAGCGCTGAATACGGCAGCAACCTCCTTGGCATCCAGTTTCGGGATCAGTGCCTCGTCAGGCGTAACCTCATCTTCGCCGTTGTTATTTGGTACAGAGCCGTTCTTCTTGTCGGCTGCATCCGCATCGCCCTCGCCGGCGTGGAGAAGCGCAATGCATGGACGCACCACTAGTTCTGTCTTGGCTAGATTGTACGGAAGGTCGCACAGGTGCTCAATCCGGAACGGCCGCGGCAGCTTGGAATCGTCTAGTGGCAGACCAATCTCCTCCCATGCCTCACGCCGTGCAATCTGCTCGGCCGTCTCCTCGATCGAGTCGGCCTTGCCGCCGGGGAACGCCGCATGGCCCGAGTAGTTGCGCAGGCTGGCAGCACGCATGGTCAGGACGACACGCAGGTCGCCTCGCCGGTCCGCATACAGAAGCACCAGCACGGCAGCGCGCCGGCTGACTGGCAGGCGGTCCCATAGCGGGAACGGTGGCGGGCGGAAGGCGCGCAGGCGAGCAATGGCGGTCGCAGACCGAGCGTTGAGCGGAGCCATAGTGGAGGGGTCCCAGTAGTAGGAGTCGTCGCCAATGCTAGCACGAGGAGCGTCGTCGTCGTCTTCTTCGTTTTTGTCGAGGTCGGATTCAGGTCCGGGGGCGGTGATAGGTTCGGAGGTGGCTTCGTGGATGCTGGCCGCAATATCGTCGACCTCGGCCGGTGTAAGCGAAGGGTTGGTATCGTTAGTCTCGGCTGTGGAGGTGGTGCCGTTGGCGTTGTCAATGGGAGTGGAATCTGTGGCTTGGTCTTCTGCGACAGCGAGGCGGCCGGCGCTGCTGGTGGTCATGGTGGATATGAGAATAGTAGAAGAAGGGAGGGAGGGGAAAGGGGAAGAAGGGGAAGAGGAGAAACAAACAAAAAAGGGACCGGTGAGGAGGAAGCAAGTGCAAGATGCCCAGGCCCAAGCAGACCAACAAGAGCCGATTGCGGTGGGAACATTGAACAGCAAATGGGATGACAAGGATTCAACAGCGCCCTGGAGCAGTCACCAATCGGCAAAGTTAGCAGCCCCAGAACAGCCCCGGCTTGGGTCGGACAGGCAGTTTTCCAGTGAGGGGGAGTTCTTCTCAGTATGGGAGGACGGTAGAAGTGGGGACTAGCGCAGGGAGCTGGCGGATGTTGGGGCAGATCGTTGGCACATGGCACTGGACTTACATGGACAGCACAGAGCCACTGGGCCGAGTGCTTGTTGGGCCGGCTTGGAGGTTGCGGGGGAAGAGAGAATGTGTGAGGAATGCAGTGGCCAAAATAGAGTGTAGAATGAGGAGATAAAGTTGACGGTGAGATGTAAAAGACAGGAAAGGACCTCGGCTCTAGGACTACAATGGTTACATGTATATCTGGGTCGCTTTTTCAAGGCGGCCATAATAGGAAGGCATAATATCTCACATCTTTGTAGGAAGGCGCACCTTACGTCTTGGTCAAAATTTAAAGAAGGAACATCATAGCTGTGTTGAACCAAGACAAGGCAACAACGTCCGCACGGTGGTAATAGATTACAGAATATAAAGATAAGAATAATACATCGTATTTGCCAAAGCCCAAAACCGTTCTCGGTCAAAACAAAACGCAAACGCCGTCTGTGAGTCCCTTTTGTGAACCTTTTTTTTTCGGAACGCCCAAGAAAACACCACAATGCATTCAATATACACAAGCCGCCCCACCACCGCGCTGGTGGCTGGGTACGACAATTCATCTTTCGTCATCATCACCGCCGTAAACTCCTCCATTCTCTACCTCTTTCTCCTCCTCTTCTCATTGTGTCTTTCCCTCCTTCCGCTAAATCATATTGTTCTTCCATGAGGCTGCCATGCCGTGCCTTTTCGTCCTCCTCTAGGCCGTAATATCGGGTAGTAGTTCGTTGATGAACGTGCGTGTTCAAACATGCGCAATGTCGAGGATGCTTCGCGATGATCTGCTTCTCTAGGAGATCACGGCCTCCTCGGTGGTCATGTCCTTGTCGACACCGGGAAGAATGGTCTCCTCCGGTGCCGACTCGTCAACAAACTTGCGCTCGCTGATGTGCTCCTTCTCGCCGCCGTTGGTGCTGCCACCGTTGCTGCCGTCAGCCGTCCACACCTTGTCAGGGAATGTCCCGCGTTGCCCCTCCTCGTGTTTGAACGTGCAGTAGCGGTTGGTGCAGGGACGGAACTTGCACATGGTCTGGATGTGCGTGAACTTGCAGCCGCGGACCGAGCAGTCGGCGCCGTTGCGGCACAGCGGCATGGCCGGGTGACGGAACTGGCAGTGCGGGTTCGTGCAGTTGGGGTAGAACTTGCAGTCTTGCTCGCTCTGGTGGGCTAGGCGCGCAGCCGGTGACGGGTGGCGGGCTGTGCACTTCTTATTCTTGCAAGCGGCACCAAAACTGCACACCTCGTGGACGTTGACGGTGATACCAGGCGGTGCGGCCGGGGACTGATGGGCAAACTTGCAGTTCTCGTTGGCACAGTTGAGGTTGAACTTGCACATCGTCTCGGCTACGCTCGAAGTCTCTGGCCGGGTCGTTTCGCTGGCCATGTCGAAGTCCTCCAGGGTCAGAGACTCGCCGTCGGCGGCAGGGTCTTTCTTCTGGGTGTCATCGCCGGCATCGCTTAAAGAGATGTCCTGCTGTCCGTTCCGGAAGTTCTTATTGTTCTGGTGGGGGCGCTGGACGCGGTCGGCGAGTGGGCGGCCACGGTTGTTCATGCCGCCACGGCGGTTGTTGTTGTTCTGCATCATGTTCTGCTGCATCTGCATCTGTTGCTGCATTTGCATCATCATCCGCGACTGCTGCTCGAGCATGGCGTACACGTCCATAGGACCGGCCTGCATGCCTTGCTGGCCAGGGAGGCCCTGCTGGCCGGGTTGGCCAGGTTGACCGGGCTGACCTGCCCAGGGCATGCCTGGCTGGCCACCGCCCATTCCGGAGTTGGCGAGAGCGTGGTTGAAGCTGGCTGCTTGGCGGCCGTTCATGTTTCTTTGTTGGCGACCGTTGCCGAAACCGCCCATACCTCCCCGACCGTGTGGGCCGCCGCGAGCGTGTGTGTTGATACCGGCGCCCTGGCCACGGACGCGGTGCAGAACTGAGTCGTTTGAACGGTCCATCGCACGATTGATCTGGCCCATCACACGCTTGTCTCGCCCACCACGAAAGCCACCTGCACCGCTTCCACTGCGCATGGCCTTGGGTCCTGTTGGTCTACATGTATGTTAGTGAATCTGATGTATACATATAGTAAGGGGGTAAACAATGCCAAAAGGCAGTATGTGGAGGGGTACGTACGCGTTGATGTCACCAGCATTGTCGGCACCGGTGAGATCCATATCCATATCCTGGTCTCCGTTATCTTGGACAGGAGGGGCCTGGGCGACAGGCGGGCCGTTGATTATCGCATTTTGTGTGTCGACGGTATCGAACAGCCATTTTGAGAACTCCCGTGCACTGTTGTCTTCGGGGTCCAGGTTGAGCAGGTCTCTCGCCAGTTCGCTTGAGATATCGTCCTCTTGTCTGCCGTTCACGAGCATCAGGATGATGTACTCGGCCATCGTGTTGTCGCTGTCGTCGCTGGGCGCCCAGCTGTTCTCGACAAGCTTCTTCTGGACCTCGCGCTGCAGCGCCTCCGCCAGAGGCGTTTGCATGGCGATCTCGACAGGCATTGTGATGTGGGAGCTGGCACGAAGCCGGCCGGGATGTTAGAGAGGGGGGGTGGATAAGCGATCGTAGGTCGGTCGTGGGGAGGCGAATCGCGACAAAACGATTTAGATGCAGCGCTTGATAGGAGCAGCTGGCAATTGAGAGAGGGCGCAAATGCGGGTGTTGTTTCGAGAACGCAGACGAAATCTGAGGTTCGCAAAAAGAGAGGATACGAGATATCCTTGAAATGTCTCGCAGTTCGTAATGTGAGTAGAGATGTAGTTCGTAGATTGCAGTTTTGTAGGATCGTGGTTTGAAGAGCTCTGCAGAAAAATGAAATATATTTGTGATGCGCCTCCCATAAAGGAAATTTGTCGCTGATGGCTGCGAGCGTCGTGCAAAGAGTAGCTTGCTAGCGCGAGGAATGACGCGCTTTCATTGGCCCATCGCACATAGCATCACGTGCAGCACAATGAATCGACGTCTTCAGAAACATATGGCAGGCGCTGGAAGTGAATTTGCGTCCTGAGGCAGCAATTAACAGCTTAGTCAACCTACAGGTGGCAAATGTCAAACTGCCTGAATGACTTTTGTGAAGCCCTGCCAGCCGCGCTCCCCACTTGTAACTTCCAATATCCACCAACGGCTGCCGTGCCGCGATTTGTGTCCTTGTTCCTGGCGTTGCAACGGCATACAAGCGTCCGCCATTTCGATGTCTTGAATTTATCTCGTACATTGTTCCATGAATAAAGTGTCACGGAGAGAACGGAGGACCACTCGCCAGTTATCGTCAAAATTACGTAGTGCTCTGGATATGAGAGGCTGGCCAGCACCACCAATAAGCTTTTCAAGTGCGTCTGGCCTGGAGCTTAAAGCTTGTCTGCTAAGCTCCGAGGCGGACGTTGCAGCAGCTAGCTACAAATTGATTGGACACAGCAAGAGCGGCCTTTGCCGTCTTCTGTTTGCTCCTCTCTTTGTCGTTGACCTTCCCCTTGCCTTCTTCTTCATCCTTGCTTCACCGCTGCCGTCTCTTCAGAGTTATTTTTGTTTTCTTTGCTTCTTTTATGCCGTGGCCTGTCTGACTTCTTGCCTGCCAACCTGCCGAGCCTGCTTACCTGCCTGCTCGTCTGACGGCTTTGTCTAACCTGCCTGTCTTGGACTTGTCTTGGTTTCTCCTCTTCCGTTCGCACGGGCGGTCAGTCAAACAACTCCGCCCTGTCACCTGCCGAAGAACGCGGCGCTGTCGTGCGACATCCTGCGGAGCACACCGTCGTGTCGCACGTCAGGCGCCACGTTTTGGCGGTCGGGCCAAGAAGAGGTCGCTTGTTGGGTGTTCCGTTCTTTTCTGGCGATTTTGTGACTTTTGTTCTGCAGCACAGCCTGCCTGCAGCCACATTCCGCTGTTGTGTAAGGCGAGCCACGCAGAGACATCGGGCCTCTTATGAGCAAAGACAAATAGAAGCCCACCGGCACACGCCAAAAATAAAGAAGACCGAGAAAGACGACGCAGAGACACGAGTCAGCTGCGCACATCTCGCACAACATCGAGCGTGGGCGAGTGAGTGAGTGAGCAGTCGAAACAGCGTCGCGAATAGTGGCGATCCCAATCTCAGCCGCGTTTGTTGCAGCGTTGACTACCACCCAATTGAACATCGAAATCAGCGTTGGAAGACAAAGACAGGAGACGAATTGACAAGAAGAGAAGAGAGGAAGAAGAGAGATGGTTTCTCATTTTGCACGTTTGCATTTCATCACGCGTTGTTGGTCCCTTTCATGCAAGCGCAGCCAGTCGCACCTTCCCGTCCTAGAGATCTTTCCTAGGAGCCTCCTTCCCCCAATTAACACACTTTGATCTCTAATGCTCTTGCCCGTTTGTTTTGGACTTCACTTTCCCCTTTGGTTATCTTGGCTTGCTGCATCCATATTCCCTGTTCCTTTCCTATCGTCACCTGAGCAGGTTGTCATCCATCCCCTCACTGCCCCTTCCCCGCCAGCTTAAACCCCCAGCTTCCCAATCGCCCGCGCTCTTTGGATAGGTCGTCCGAATCGTGGTGATCTTCCTCTGACGTAACGTTGCGACCAAAACGGACTGCCAGTCTCCACGAGCACACTTCCACACTTTGACACTGTGCCCAGTACGACTCGCAACAGCGGCCATCGTGCCTTTCTTGCCTTTGTCCAAATTGCCAGACCACGAGTCGGCACGGTACTGAATCTCGGCGGCCTCTGCTCCGGCGTTGGTCCGGCTTAAACCAGACCAGGGCCCTGCAGTCGACATACGACGCTAGCAACCGGTCAAGGAAGCTGAGGCCGCAGATCGTCGGCCCCTGCGAGATTGCCCGTTGTGTATCGAGAGGTAAGGCTGTCGATAACGACCCAATTCGGCCACTTTACGGAGTACACTTTCAACGACCCTACGACTCGACAAAGTTGGGCCCCGTGGTTCGTCCTCGTTCGTCGTGCATCCCAAGTGCTGGAGCTCTCTGTTTGCACCAGCCCTGCTAGCTCTTGGCCTGACCTGGTTCTGGCTGCGTGAGACAACGTCACACACGCGAGCACACAGTTGTTTGTCGTGCATCGTCGGCTTTTGGGTCGCTTCTTGTTCTTGGTTTCTGGTTACAACACCAAACAAAAGCAATTTTAACTCACTTCACTTTAGACTTTTGGTTCTTTGCCTCCTCTCGCTTCCCTTGCTTCTTGTTTCCTCACCCCGCCTCCACCCAGTCCCGTCCCATCCACCTACCCTGTGCCTGTCACCATCCCAGAGCGGCGGGCAGATTTGCAGAGTCGGACCTCGCCCAGCCTTTTCTTGATAATATATATTAATTACCGGCCGCGGAACCTGGGCTGGATCGACATAAGCCAGAGGGATTAAGGCACGAGAGGAACAGAACCCCAGCAATCACTTTTACACGGGAAAAGAAAATCTGACAGAGATTCAAGGTCGTCGTTCTCCTCTTCTTTCTCTTTTTGACTTTTCTTCGTCATCCCTTCTTATTCCTCTTCTTCCGCCCTCACCCCTGAGGAGCCTTCCGCCAATCTCGCGTTTGTCTACGCGCGCTCAGTCTCTCCTTTCTTACTCTTTTAACTCCTCCCTTTTCTCCCTTCCTCCTCCTTCATTACTTCATCATGCTGTCGTCACGGGAGATCGTTGCGACAATTCTCCTGGCCGTGGCCAGCCCGGTTGCAGCTGTGTGGCCTATTCCGACATCCATGACAACGGGCAACACCTCCCTGTTGATCAACCAGAACATTGCCGTCACATACAATGGTGCACCTGTACGATCTTTTTCTTCCTCCTCCTCCTCCTTCTCTGCTTCTTCGAATTCTTCTTCTCTTGCTTCTTGCCCAGTGGCAAAGGATGGCTACCATCTCCAGCAATGTTCAAATCCTAACCGTCTCCTTGTGCAAAAACAGGTCGTTTACACGTATGGCTATGAACCAAACGATGTCCAGAACAGTGCCCAGATCGTCGAGGGTGGTGTGTCGCGTGCGCTGTCAGCCATCTTCCAGAGTGGCTTGGTGCCGTGGAAGCTGCACCCCAAAAACTCGCTCGACACCTTCCAGCCTGACCTTTACTCGGGCCCGAAGTGGGTGGCATCGCTTACGATCAAGCAGACTACCAAGGACACGAACACGACCTTCCGCCCCAAGGCTGGCGATGTGGATGAGTCGTACAACCTGACGCTTAGCACGGCTGGCGTTGCCACACTGACAGCTGTGTCGTCAACAGGTGTGCTGCGCGGTCTGGAGACGTTCGTGCAGCTTTTCTACGAGCACACCGACGGCAACGCCTGGTACACTCCCTTTGCTCCTGTTTCGATTTACGACTCGCCGAAGTACCCTCACCGTGGTGTCATGATGGATGTGGCTCGCAACTGGTACGACGTCAAGCACATCTACCGCACCATCGATGCGATCTCGTGGAACAAGATGAACCGTCTACACCTGCACGCGACTGACTCGCAGTCGTGGCCGCTAGAGATCCCGAGCATGCCGGAGGTTGCCACCAAGGGTGCCTACCGCTCGGACCTGACATACGGCGCTGATGATATCGAGGCCCTCCAGAAGTACGCCATCGCACGTGGCGTGGAGCTGGTTATCGAGATCGACATGCCGGGCCACATTGGCTCGCTGTCGTGGTCGCACCCGGAGCTGATTGTGGCCTACGACGCGTTCCCGTACTTCTGGTGGTGCGCCGAGCCGCCATGCGGTGCCTTCAAGCTAAACAGCACGGACGTCGACAACTTCCTAGACAAGCTGTTTGACGACCTGATGCCGCGTGTGGCTCCCTACTCGGCCTACTTCCACATGGGTGGTGACGAGCTCAACGCCAACGACTCGCGCCTGGACCCCGGCGTCGGCACTAACGCGACGGAGGTTCTGCAGCCGCTCCTGCAAAGATTCGTGTCCAACAACTACGCTCGCGTCAAGGCCCACGGCTTGTCGCCGATGGTGTGGGAAGAGATCCCTCTGACCTGGAACGTGACGCTGGGCAACGACACGGTTGTGCAGTCGTGGCTGGGCGAGAGCTCTGTCAAGTCGCTGACAGACCTGGGCCTCAAGGTCATTGACAGTAACTACAACTACTGGTACCTCGACTGCGGCCGCGGCCAGTGGCTCAACTTTGCCAATGGCGAGGCGTACTCGACCTACTACCCTTTCAACGACTGGTGCGACCCGGCCAAGAACTGGCGCCTGGTGTACTCGCACGACCCGGCGTACAACCTGACGGACGAGGAGGCCAAGCTGGTGCTGGGCGGTGAGGTGGCGCTGTGGAGTGAGACGGTGGACGGCACAAACTTGGACACGCTGCTGTGGCCTCGCGGCAGTGCGGCGGGTGAGGTGCTGTGGTCGGGCAACAAGGACCCAGTGACGGGCCAGAACCGCAGCCAGATGGAGGTGTCGCCGCGTCTCAATGAGTGGCGGGAGCGTATGGTGCGCCGGGGCGTGACGGCAGCGCCGGTGCAGATGCTGTGGTGCACACAGGCCGATAACTCGACCGAGTGCTCGGCGCCGGCCGGCCCTGGATATTAAGTAGCAAAGGTGTTTTTTATGGGAAGCATATATCTATCTGCAAAGAGGCAGGAGGAAAGCATGGGATAGTTTGATAAGTTTGAAAACGGGCATAGTCAGTCTACTTTGCCGTTGTGCAATATCTCAGGAACTCGCTGCGTGAAGAAGAGCTAGTTCCTGTTTAGTTCCTGGACGGACGACATCTCTTGGAGTAACACCAGCAGAGTAATGTGAACGAGTTATGAATTCTACTGTATTGCATTACAAGTACAGACCAAAGATGAGCATATGTCAATCTTCCGAACAGTGAGCTGTAAGTCGTCAATGAGCCAGTCCAGCCAGTATCTCGTTGCGGGCAAAATGGAAATAACATAAGAGAGGTAGAGGTCCAATTAGACCGTGTGCTTATTCACAAAACCCGTTTTTGTCGTTTGTCTTGTTCTTTCGGAAAACCCGGAGGTAAAACGTAGCGTGGGCTGGTTGATTCCGACAATGATCTGCATGAAGAATGGCGGCGGCGCCGCGCCCAGGCGCCCACAGAATCTACAGAATCCAAGATCGTGGAACGAAAAAAGTCTTGGGGAAACGGAGAGACAAAGCCAGACAAGGCAGGCGGATCGAATGAGTCCTCAAGCGCCACCCGGGATGGATCCGGCGGTGAAATCTCAGTGTGGGTAGATGCTGTAAAATACTTTGTCGAGTCTCGAATATTGCATCAGAAGCGGGGACTGTTTGTTCAAAGTGTAAAAGTGTGGAATACAAGAGGAGATCAGCCTTCAGTATCTAGACGCCTCTGTTTTGTTATCTAGCCGAAGAGTCTACATTCTTATCTCGACTCTGAAGTTATTTTGGTTTTTTTTTTATACAAGTGAAGTTTCTCGTATTGACTTGTATCATGATTGTCGCCTCCTTTTGTCTCTATATTTGGACACTTTCTGGAGTAAGATACATCGCTACTGGGTACATCTCCACTGAGCAATACTTGTACATCGCCAACTTGTTTCACACCAATTTTGCGTCATTCTTTCGTCGTCCCTTTCGGTCCCTTTCTCGTGCCTTTTTGCTATCTCCTTACCGTTGTCATTTTCCCCTTTTCCCGCCCTTACGCCAATTTGCACTTCACGTTTCACGCTTCACATGTTGGTCGGCATCTCAAAGATGCAAAGATGCAAAAGACACAAGAAAAAACACATCACCTGGAGGGTTCATCACCAAATCTTGTTGCCTGCCCCTCGTCGATCGCTTGCATCGTTTGCGGGGTTGAGTTTGTCTGTTGTTTCTGATATCAGCAGAGTGCCGTAAAGCCTTCTCTTTTTTTGTTCCACACGCGGCTGATCTGGAGATATACCTTGTCCAGGTATGTACTCTTCGATGCTTTAACGCTTCGACATCTGGCAAATGGATTTGCACCCAAATACTTTTAGATGTGCGCCCAGAAATGCAGAGTAGCGCCATTTACCCACTAGAACGCCTGAACGCCCCCTTTCAACTGGTCAAACGCGACCGATCCAACGCTTTCCCCGCAAATCAGGGAGGGAAACTGCCTCGGCATGCGCCCATTTCCTGTGCTTTTTGTGCTTTCTTTTGGCAGGTGAAGATGCCGTTTCCCTTGGTTTCTCTCCTTTGATTCCCATTCAGCGCCCGCCAGCCAATGGTTGTACACCAAAAGCAGAGCAAACGGCAGCTGGGAGGGCAGACCAAGCCCAGTAAGATACTTTTCCCAGCCTCTTGAGGCTCTCTTGTTCGTCAGGTCGAGTACTCTGTACATTCTTTCCAACCAACGGCGCTCGCTTAGCCAGCAAACTAAGAGGCCACGGACTGTTCTATTGGGCACGCAGCGAATCAAGCACAGCTGATTGACTGCTAACTCTGCGCAAAACGTAGCGATTAGCGATACTGAGTATAAGCAGGGGGCCTTACAGCATCCCTGTACTTTTCTGTACTCTTGCCCCTGTGGGAGAATTTGGGGGTTTGCGTGACGTTGTGTGGACGCCACAGCCGTACGCATTTCCCAACCGCCTTGTAATTGCAGCCCTTTGTGTTGGACCGTCTTACTCCGTACTGTCGCTGCCCTTGCAATATGCGTATCCGGTCGAGTGAGAATAACGGGTGTAGATGCATCGAAGCGAGCACGGCATCCAGAGTATCGCGGGATCATGCAATCCTGGGGTTGGTTGTATCCACATGCAAAAAAATGGACTCCTGTCTACCGACAGGCTTGAGACAGATCTGTGAGCGGACAAGTTGAACAAGTCTGCGAGTCGAAGAAGTCGGACAAGGCAGCAGCGAAACAAGAACGTCGAAATAGAGAGTGATTGACGATGATTAGCAGCGGATTATTGAGTTCTTGGCCTCTTGATAGACTGACAGACGGACAAGGCGGGGGAAAGTATCGAGTATAGAGTATCAAGAACGTCGCTGTTCGGCAAGCTTCCGGGTTGCCGCCGCGTAGCAGTACACAGTACAACAAAGGGACGTACCCATGCCGTCGTTGCGCCAGTTTCTTTTTTTCCCCATGCCCAGCCCAGCGCTTGCTTAACCAGCGGCTTCCCCAGACGCCTCCCACAAAGTCCAGGACTAAACCCCAGGTGCTAGGACGATGCTGTTCAAGTTCAACCTGCATGGCCAAGTTAGTTACGCGATCCATCGTTTCCGGCGTTCCTACCCCCCCCTGCTGGGCCTGGGTCAAACCATACTTTTTGACTTTGCGTCTGTCCCTTCTCCCCTCTTTGCTCGTCTTCTGCCCTCGAACCGTGCTGTTGTACCTTTTTGGTTGTCTCTACTGAGCATTTCCCTTTATTACCCCCTCTCATCACAGTCGTCTTGTTTTTGGCACGAGGCGTGTACAACAGAAAAAAAAAGGGGAAAGAACCACCGGCATCGAACGAGTATAGAAGAGCCACATCCCCTCCTTCGCTCCTTCTCTATTTTTTTTTTCGACACTTGCCCCCTCGAGCTCCTTCCATTTTTAATTTCTATCCTTCATATAACTACGTCACAAATTTCGTTTGGGCAGTTTCCAAGGGCCCCTCTTCAATTTTTTCAACTCTCTCACGTCGCCTTGATTGCCTGGCGGATATATATTTATTTATTTCTGACCGTCGTCGCCCACATTTTATCATCATCACAACAGCCCCTGCATCTGCAGTTTCTTCCCCATTTATCACAACCCAAATATCAGCTCATAACCCATCACATACATAAGCACTGAGAGAGACTCTCCTTTTTCGCCATCATGGGTCTTGTTGAAGACGTCGTCAACAACTTTTCGTGGAAGTCGGCGCTGGTCGTCACCGGCGTGATCTACGTCGTCTTCTACGTCTACACCAGCATCGACGAGCGCATCCGCCTGCGCCGCACCGGTGGTCTCCGGGCCCCGTATTACCCTGGCCGTCTGCCTGGCAGCATCGACCTCGTCCATCGCACTTTGAAGGCCGCCGCTGAGCACAAGAACCGCGAGAACTGGGAGGGTATTTTCCGCTCGGTCAACAACCACACGGCCGAGTTCCATGTCTTGGGCCGCCGCATCATCTTCACTGATGACCCGGAGAACATTAAGGCCATCCTGGCCACGCAGTTCCAGGACTACGGCAAGGGCGAGCCCTTCCACGAGGAGTTTAAGGCTTTCCTTGGAGATAGTATCTTCACGACCGACGGCAGCCGCTGGCACGCCAGCCGCCAGCTCCTCCGCCCGCAGTTCATCAAGGACCGCGTCTCGGACTTGCACACGTTCGAGAACCATCTCCAGGTTCTGTTCACGGCCATGTCCGTCGGCGGCGATGCCGCTTCCACTGCTGCTGTTATCGCCGCCCGCAACGATGGCACTGCTGTCGCCAACCTGTCTGCCAACGGCCGCGTCCTTGACATGGCCGATCTCTTCTTCCGCTACACCCTTGACGTGGCTACCGACTTCTTGCTTGGAAAGGACACGCAGTCGTTGACGTGAGTTTTTTTTGTTGTTGTTTTGCTGTTTCTCTTTTACCTTCTTTTTGAAAAGACCACCCATTAACAATTGAACAGCATTCCCCGTCAGGAGTTCGCCGAAGCCTTCAACGAGGTCCAGCGTATCCAGAGTCTGATCAGCCGCACCGGCCCGGCCAACAAGTTCATCCCGCGTGGTTCGTACAACCGCGGTCTCCGTGTCATTGATGAGTTCATCAGCCCCTTTATCGATCGGGCTCTCCTCCTCTCGCCTGACGAGCTCGAGAAGACCATCCACGACAGCGACGAGACCCAGGGCCGCTACACCTTCCTGCACGCCCTTGCCCAGTTCACCCGCGACCGCAAGGTTCTCCGTGACCAGCTCATGGCTGTTCTTCTCGCCGGCCGCGACACGACTGCCGCTACGCTCTCGTGGGCCATCTATGAGCTCGCCAAGAAGCCCGAGTGCGTCAAGCGTCTGCGTGCTGAGATTGCCCAGACTGTTGGTGTTGAGGGTGAGGCTGAGTGCCGCCACCCCACGTACGCTGATCTCAAGTCCATGAAGTACCTGCAGCACGTTCTCAACGAGACCCTGCGCATGTACCCGGCTGTGCCCTTCAACGTGCGCCTCGCCCTGCACGACACGACTCTGCCACGTGGCGGTGGACCCGACGGCTCTGAGCCTGTCGCCGTTCTCAAGGACACCCCCATAGGCTACTCGACGCTGCTCATGCACCGCCGTGCCGACCTGTACCCGTCCAACCTGCCCAACCCCGACGAATTCTACCCGGAGCGCTGGGACCACTGGCAGCCGCGCCCTTGGCAGTACATTCCCTTCAACGGTGGCCCGCGCATCTGCATTGGTCAGCAGTTTGCCCTCACCGAGATGGGCTACGTCCTGGTCCGCTTCTTCCAGAAGTTTGAGCGCCTCGTCAGCCTCATGGACCCCATTGATGGCGGCAGCCCGACGCTCAAGGCCGACATTGTGCTGCAGCCTGGCGACGGCGTCCATGTCGCGTTTTTCGAGTCCAGCAAGGCGCAATAAACGAAACGAGAGCACCGCGTGTAGTATGATAGAAAGTGAGGGAAAGGATATTGGCTTTTCAAAAATTGTTTACAGCCAGGCGATGGAGGTTTTGTCAAAAGGGCATATTTGGAAGATAATACATGCAATCTATTTCATATAACACCACCGACAGAAACGGCGCTCTCCAGGATGTGGTCACATATTTATGGTATTATGGGCTCATCAACTATTTTAAATTTAGTTGCAATTGGAAGTGGCAAAGGGAACCATCGCAAATGTATTATATCTGACGTTTTTATGTTTTCATGTTTTCTTCTACATTTTAATGTTTTTCATGTTTACTTCCCAGTTAGGAAATCGAATGGAATTTCTCACACCCACCCTTGTACTATGTAAGCCACTACAAACCCTGCAACCAATCCCTTTTCATGTCGTATCACACTTGTGACTTGCTTCTGGCTGTCCGACGTCAGCTGCACGATGTCACAACATCTGCCGGTTCGTCTCTTTTGCCAAGAAACGCATTCAACGTCAGCCACCGTAAGACTACCAGCAAATCCCCAGATCGTTCCCCAAGAAAGGCAGCGCTGACCCGAATTATTACCACTCCCTCCTCCTTTCATGCAATTTCTATTTTCGCAAAATCATTTTCTCTTTATTTTGAATCGTAGCTACAGGCGGTAGCTTTCCCGAACAGCCTCACCGAACCGGCAGATGGCCTCCGTCATGGCCGAGGCGGAAGCAGCCGCAAAGGTGGCACGGAAGTACATGCCCGTCTGCGGCTGGTCAGGCTGAGCGGCAAACCAAGAGCCACGAGCAACAAGCACGCCCTTTTCAATACAAAGGTCAAAGATCTCCTCCTCCAACTCGAGAATGCTGCGCTTGCCGTGGTCCGGGTGCTTGGTGTGGTCGACCTTCATCCAGTGCTAGAAAAATGTCAGTAAACTCTTATCGAACAGAAAAGAAAGAAAAAAAAGACCGAAGAAGGGGCGAAGGGGCGACGTACAAACATGCCAGCAGCAGGGGGGGTCCAGGACACAATACCAGCCGGCAGGTGGTCCTCACAGGCGTCCAAAAGTATGTTGCGGCGTTGCGTATAAGATTCACGAATGTGTGCGAGCCACTTCAAGTAGCCCTCGTGGCCCCACGTCTTCTCAACAATCTCGTACAGTGCCGCCTGAGAGAAACCAGAGGGACCCTGGTTGCATGCTTCAGCGTGGCGCACGAACCGCTCAATAATCTGCTCCGATGCTGTCAACCAGCCCATGCGGGAGCCGGGCACCAGGACCTTGGAGAACGAGTCCATGCGCATCACACGGCCGTCGACGTCGAAGCTCACAAAAGTCGGAATCAACGACTGCAGGAATTCGTCAGAGGTCTGTGCCGGGGCCGGAGTTGATGTGGCTGGGCGGTCACGCTGGTAGGGCGGCATCTGGATGAAGTAGTATGGCTCGTCTTCGAGAATGTACACGTCATGAAGGCTGCAGACGTCGTAGATGGCCTTGCGACGCGCGGCGCCTTGGGTTGCGCCGGTCGGGTTCTGCCCGCTGGGGACGGTATACAAGAGGTGGGGCTTGGGAGAACCACGAGCCTTGACGTCCCATCCCGACAGCAGGTCATCCAGGCTCTCCGGGAGCATGCCCTGGTCGTCCATCTCCACGCCCAGAACCTTGATGCCCAGAGGGGCAGCCGTCTCCAGGGCCGTCGAGAAGCTGTAGGTCTCCGTCAACATTGTGTCTCCACGCTCGCGGTCACAGAAGATGCGCAGCGCCTGTTCCAGAGCTCCAGTGCTGCCCACGGTAAGACAGGTGCTCCAGTCCGAGTACGGGGGGTGGCACACGAGCTCTGTGTGCTCGGTGACCCAACGAAGCATCTGGGCCGAACCTTTCGACTGGCCATAGTTCAACGCAATGGACAAGTCGTACTCCTCCGCCGGGCCGCTGCCACCGCTAGTAGCACCCAGTGCCTGAGACGCGTCGTATTTTCCCATGCTGACGGTGGCTCCGCCATCTTCAGATGCTGCTGCCGCCTCTGTAAACTCAGTCTGACCGGTCGGAACACGCATGCTCATGTTGAGGATGGGGAAGTGCTCCGGCGAAGGCAGACCGCCACCCAGGGAGATCAGGCCTGGCTTCTTCAAATGTCTAGCAGCCTGCTTCAGCACACAAGGCTCACGTGCCGCACTCTCTTTACTCAGGATATGGTCCCACCGCCGGGCCTTGGGCAGTTGGCGCCAGGCCGGGAATGTTTTGAAGGAGTCGATGTCTGCCATGGCGGCAGTGCCGGCAACAAGTCTGCCATCTCTCTTCCGCCGAGCCTCAATGTCGCCGATAGTGATGCTGTATTGTCTATCGGCCGGCTCTGACTCATATTGTACCTCGGTGGCCGCTGCTGCCGACGAAGACGAACGTGAGGTTGAAGTCACCGAAAAGCATCGTGGTCTTCCTGCTGCTGCCGTCTGCCAGCTGCCCGATGACTTTTGCTGAAGGGATGCAAAGCCACGCTGAGAGAGCTTCCGTGAAGTCCGTGCAGACGAGCTAGTCAAAAGAGCAGTTGCTGGGGTCGATAGACACCGCCGGAAAAGCAGCGTCGTCACTGCCCGGTGGCTCATACTTTCAGTGATATGGTCAGTGGTCGGTCGTCGAATAAACGTGTTTGTTTTGGGGTTGATGTCACGTTTCGGTGCAAGGAGCAATATACTCGAAACCAGAAATGGTCAGACGAACGTCCAAAATAAGAAAAAAAGGGTTACTATGAAGTGTGTTTTTGGAAAGTGTGTATTCGTATATTCGCGTCGTCTTCATCAACAGTAGAAGAAAGGCAAGGCGGCCAGTGGCTCCTTCCCCATTGATGGTGTAAGTGGCGGGGGGCCAGACGCCGAGCGATAAGGGCTATCTATGGCTGGAAACGGCAATCGCAACCGTACCAGGGGTCCGTTTTTCAGCTTGTCGTTGGACGTAGTTGGAGTCTGACACGGACCTAGCGCGTGCGGGGCAGCGCTGTCCGTATCTAGCCGTATGTACCCACCCTTTTGAGAACGTGTTTGTTGTACGCTCCTTCCCCGACTCTCGTTGAATGACCAGCGTTTGCAGTACGTAAATCGGAGTGTCTGTTAAAAGTCAAGTGACCCAATTTACTATCCAGAGAAGGAATGTCGTTGTTTGTCCGCAGTATGCAAAGCAAAGGGGTATTACAGGCTCACAGATAAAGAGCAAGTGCCAAGCTGCAGATCGACTCTGAACGCACGGTCTGGATTCTAGCCAGCGTTGATGATACTATTCTTACAACATCCCCTCCTCTCCGTTCATCGGATTGACTAACTGCAGCTGGTCGGTGCAGCGCACCTGCTTTGTCGCGAGTGGTCGAAATGCTGGTGATAACAGATGTGGACGGTCAAGACGGTATCGGGGCAAGAGCGGGCCACAAGACTAGCAATTTGTAGGTCCGGTCAAGATGCGACTAGGAGATTTTGCAGCTTTGTTGGCCGATCGCTCAATCTGTGTAAGGCTCCGCAGAAAAAAGTTGGCCGATTAAGGACTCACGAGATCGTACATTAACAATGAGTAACACTTTACTGTGTGTGAAAATGAATGGATTCAACGTAAATTTGTTTGGCGATATGTTTAAGAGTGATAACGTTGGAAGTTTTTGCAGTAAGGTAGGCCCATCTGAGATGGCGCAAACTGGAATAAGAAGATCACCACCTGACAAAGAAAAAGAGCGGGCAAAAATGCATGGGCAAAGTGAAGTGATGGGATACCGAGATAATGGAAACTGTAAGATAGCAGCCCCGACATGCGGCTGTACTCCTGGTGATGAAATTATCGACGCCGAGAGCCCCCCCGCCCCCCGCCGCACCCCTCCAACCAAACGGCACCCTGCATCCACTTGTGCTGCGCGTGGCTGGAGCTACTGCATTCTCCCCTTTTGACTTGCCTTTTCCCAGTA
>JANSLP010000136.1:0-79378 GCA_029298735.1 Ophiostoma sp. CBS 140.51
TCTCCGCTCAATCTGGCTGCAGCAACGTGATTTGAAGCTGTCCTTTTCAAACTTTCATCTGTCCCTGTCTCCTTGCCCTTTTCTTTCACCTCAAACCCAATGTTGATTTCTAAGACTATTTTTAAGGAATGGCTATTTTGATTTTAAAGTTTTTTCCCTCACAAAAATTTCAGCAACCTCCTCAAATAGTTACTTAGCAAATGGCCTTCTTTCCCGTCACTGTGATTATGACAGTCAGTGTAAAGCTACCATCACCACTTCATGATCGTCGGTCACATAAACCTCGGGTAAATTGATTGACGGGAAGCGTGCGACCCTATGGTCCCATTGCAAGTGCCATTAAACTCCAAGACGGGCTTTAATATATGATCGATTTAATTTACTGGGCATTATATTCTCCGTACGCTGGAAAAAAAGCCCATTTAACTCAATTTATTCACCCATATTAACGGCGAGATGCCATGAACTCTTGTCCCCCTCGATGGGCAAAAACGGGGAAGAGGCGAGTGTAAACGGGCCAGCATCTGCCGCTGTGCCTCTTGATGAAAAGAGGAGACCTGCTCACTTGATCTATTAAAGACAGACACATCTTTCCCCCCAGTGTCATCACGATAATTCGCTCTAGAGTCGAGCGAAGAATTTGTACAACTTCTCGACATCTTTGGAACGCCGTTCACGATCACCACGAAAACCGCCATTATGCGCCCCGTAGTTGTACTCGCCGCCCTTGTGGCCTCTGCGACTGCCTTTCCATTCCGTCTGTTGAGTTTTACGGCGGCATCCACAAAGACATCGGCCAAGGACAAGACGGCCGTGGTATACAATTTTGAGCAGAACAAGCAGTACCACAATCACCACGTCCATAGCGAGGAGAAGGAGAACACACACCAAACGCACCCAACGGCTAAGCTCACGCACCACCGTCTGCCCCTGCACGGCAACGACTACAGTTACAGCTACCGCTTCCAGCGCAGCAATACCAACCCGGGCAAGGCCGTTGTTTACGCCCCGGATCGAACGCACTCCCAAAAGAAAGATGACAAGAAAAAGGCCTCGCACGCCACGCCGGTGGACAAGCTTACCTACAAGCATCATTCCCGCGGTTTGGACAACATTGATGCCGCCGCCCTCACTGCACCTCCGCCGTGCCAGCCCATGAGTCCGCCGCCCGACGAGGCTGCCACTAAGGCGCGCTTCGACCAGTTTGCGCATGCCTTCCTTGTCACCAAGAACATCACCGAGGCCTTCACCTACATTTCAGAGGGCTACATTGTCAGTTGATCCCCATTTCAACTCCTAATCCTCTTACTTACGTTGTTTGCTTAGAACCACAACCCTGCAGCGAAGAACGGCGCCGCATCGGCATGGGGCATCCTCAGTCCCATCTGGGCCTCGCAGAGTATCACGGTCCTCCGCACCACGTTCAAAGGCAACTTTGGATGGCTCAACTACAGGGCTGGTGGCCTGGGAGAAGTAGTCGACCGTTACCGGTGGGATGCCGGGTGCATTGTCGAGCACGTATGTTCTTCCCATCTATTTGACACATGAAACCCTCAATACTTTGTTTGCTAACTCAGCCCAGTGGGATCAGGGCGAGAAGTATCCCTCAAGCTAAGTAGGACATGGTGATGTCTCTCAGCTATACTTTGTTCGTAATTGTTTGTGAATTAAGTCGTATATTTTTTATGTAGGTATATGAATGTACCTTTCAAGTCTAATCTTGCATTACCTCCACCAAATGAAAATCCCCGTACGTTTTGTATGATGATAAAATGAAACCGTTTGCCGCAAGACGAGAAAATTAAAAGCCCGGCGAGTACCAAAAAAATAAAACAGAAAGATAGCTAGTGTTGCAACCCCCAAGAATAGTGATATCAAAATTAGAAAGAAGTACAGTAATATAAATGTCGTTGAAAGTCGGGGTTTTATCTGGCCAGGCCAATGGTGCCGCGGCGGCCACGCTCTTCGCGCATGCCATCGCGGGTACGACTTGAGCCCGTCAGGCGGCCCCAGTCCTCCCACTCCTTGGCAATCTCCATAAGAACACCACCCATCACGGCCGCACTGGCCATCAAGCCGTGGCCCTCGCCTTCCAACACGCGCACTTCACAGCGGCGCATGGTCTTGCCCAGCCAGCGCACGTTCTCAACGGGCACACGTGTGTCGCGCGAGCCATGGTGGATGATTACGGGGCGCGTGATATCCACGTAGCGGAAACCAATCGTGTGGCGGCGCTCGAGACAGACGAGTAGGTCAACAGCAGGGTTGGCACCCGTGGTGGCCAAGTCCCAGATGGCGTGTGTCAGTCGCGTATCGTACGTTGCCTGGCGTTCGCGGTCGGCGATCGCGTCGGCAGCAGCAGCCAAAACGGCAGCCTCGCGCGCCTCACGCGCCGACATCATCGCTCCCGAGCCAGAAGCACCCGATGCCGATTTTCTGTGCACGGCCGAGCCTGCAGCAGCGCCAGGGGAAGCACCATGCAGCCGGAGGCGGTCCATCTCTTCGATTGAGGTGAACTCCTTGGGTGGAGACGAGCCAGACGCGTCGCCAGCAGCCCGGCGTGCGGCCAGAACATTCTCTTTGTTATCGGCCGGAAGCGGATTATTTTTGTGAGCATCCTTCTCACGCTCCTTGGCCAGGTTGGCGTTCGACTTCCGCTTCCGCTTCGGAGTCTTGGGGAGGCTCGAAGTGATGGAGCTGCTCGTGGCAGACATGAAGCTGGAGTTGGCGGCTTTTAAGAAGGGTGTGGGCAGGGCGCGCAGGATACGTTGAGAGGTCGGGATGGCATTTGTCGGAGGAAGTGGCGTCTGGGCGGAGGAACCGAACACGGACATTTGTGATGGCGGAATCCATGGGGCCAAGAGGTGGATGCGGCCGCGGATGTGCTGGGGCATGCGGAGTGCTGTAGCCAGGGCGTAGATGGCACCCGCCGAGTGGGCGAGAATCGAGAACTTGGTGATCTTCAGAGCTTGGCAAATCGCGTAAACATCGTCTATGAAAGAATTGGTTAGCAAGAGGAATCAATTATTGTGCGCTGGAGAGAAGCAACGTACCTGGCCAGCCCAATGGGGTTGCAGTGCCGTCCGCATAAGGCTCACTGTCACCAACACCTGGCCGATCCGGAGTAATCAGGCGAAGCTTCAGTGTCAGGGCAAGTTCATCATAGAAAGCCATAATGTAGCGCGTTAAGCCCATGCCGACGCAGCAGAAGACAGCCGAGCCTTCACTGTCACCTACCTCCGAGAAGGAGATAATGCGGCCCGTCTGCGGATGTCGGATCTTTTGCGACAGTCTTGGGGAGCAGAGATACGCCTCAACAGCATCGTCGACACTGTCTGCACTCTCAGGCCGCTCGTAAACGACATGGGTATCTTCTGCGGATGTTCTTCCGCTCCGGCTGCCCTCGATAACGGAAAGCATCGACTTGTCATCCCTGCTGAGCGGACCGGACAGTCTCTTGAGCTTCGAGCCGGAACGCTTCATATCCATAGGATCGGTGCTGTTCCGGCTGGAGCGGCGGCGACCGTCGAGACTGTGATCACGCCGTCTGCCTTGGGCAACGGCTGGGAAAGGCGCGCCATCTTCCATATCTTCCTCAGGAGGGGCAAGGTTGTTGGAGGTAAGGGAAAACGACCTGGACTCGCCTGGCCGTTGGCTCCCACTTGGCTGTTGTGCCCGCCTTGCGTCCTCACTACTCTCAACGGCGGTCTCCCGCGCCGATTCTTTCCGATAATATGACGGCTCGGTCTTCGTTTCTGGTTGTGAGTAGTATGGGTATTGTGTCTGAGACTGGGACTGGGGAGGCTGCTGCTGCTTTTGTTGTTCTTTTGTCCGTGTTCTTGTCGAATCAGAGCGCTGTCCTGCGTCCGCAAACCTGCTGAAGTGGTGCTCGTCGAGTTCGTGGATCGTGTTGCTTGCCGAGGCGTCTGGCTTCTGCTTAGACGAACGCCTTGATGACCGCTTGCCGGCATTAGGGCCGGTTTTGTGTAGGCTGGAGTCGCGAGTCGGGATGGGCCGCGGGCTTGGTGCGCCATTGTCAAGCGAGGGGCGGGAAGCATCTCTGTTGTTGGGAGAGTCGGGATGTGTTTCTTCGCTGATGGGTGTTTCGGCCAAGAATGGATCGGCCCGCGACGCGGCGCCACTGTTGATACTCATCCGGTCGCTGGCACCACCAATGCTGGTGCGTTTTTTCTCCGCCTCTTTTTCGCGAAGGCGCTCTTTGCTGCTCATATACATGAGGCCTTTTTGGGCACGGCCCGACTTCTTGCCCCAGCTGTCGTGTGACGACCGCCGTCGAAGCTCCGGAACGGGAGAGACTGTGCCGCGCTCAATGGAGACGTTTCCTATGCTCTGGGTGTCCGCATCCCGCGACGCCAATGAACCCTTGGACGACGGGCGGGAGCTGCTGCGGCCAGACAGCAGCGACTTGAGACCGCCCGAGTTCGATGCGTCTTTGGCAGGCGATTTGGGCGCAGTGAGAGGTGAGAAGCCGCTCGGGGGCTTGGCGGTCCGAATGACTGGAGGGCTCGCGGCAAGCTCGTCCAAGGGTGTGCTCTCGTCAACGGCCTCGGCTTCTGCGGCTCTGACAAAGGCACCGTAGTCAACACCAAAAGAGCCGCCGATGGGTGAATGGGGAACGGAGCCGAGGAGGTCGGGAGATGTGCCAAAGGGGCTGTCAAAGTGAGAGCTGGCAGGCTTCGAGATGATTGACAAGCTCGTGATCAGGGACGAGATGACTTCGGGCGATGCGGGCGAGATGGTTGTACCGTGAGAGGAAGGAAGGTTTCGTGATATTGAGGGCGCGGAGGAAGACGAGACAATGTTCTTTCGGCGAGCCTGCTGGTGTGTCTGTCTTGGGATGGGAGGCGTAGAGGGAATGGGAGGAATCGCTGGAACAGCAGATGTGCTCGAAGAAGATTCCATGTTGGGCTGTCTCTTGACTGCTTGGCCTCGTGTTTTAGAGTACTCTTCCTTGCTTTCCGTCTGATGACCCAGGTGACCAAAATAGAGCAGGTTCGGGGCGGTCGGTTCAAGGGGCAGTCAATAAAGAACGTGCTCGGGTTGGGGCCGATGTGCCAGCAGAAAGCGATATTGGAGCAATTTGCACCTGCATCGGTGTCCACTAAAGCTAGTGTCCGGAGTATTTTGGTGTAGGCACGGGCACCCAATGTAAAACAGATGGGATAGAAGGAGAAGAAAAAAGTGAGATGGTAGAAAAGAGGTTGAGTGTCGCAGGTGTACGCAGGAGGTGCAGAATAATGGAAGTATCTCTTCTGTGCAAGAGACGGTGTTGTGTGTGGTCGAGACTCGAGGGTATGTGTCTCTGTATCGTACTTGCGTATTCAGGCGCGCTTTGGCCGAGCGCAAGTTGTGCGTCGAGAAAGGGGGCAGGCCGCCAACAAGAGCTCTGTGGGTGATGGTGATGGCAGGCGGGCAATGCCAGCTGCGTGCGCGCATGCGTGAATTAGGGATTGTGTCTTGCTTTGCTTTTGTGCGCAGTCCTTTCTCGGCAGTGCGCAAGAGAGGAGAAAAAAGAAAGAAAGAAGAAGAAAAAAAAAAGATGTGACGGTGCGCCGTTCCTCGATGCAGGCAAGTTACCTGGGGCCGCCTGTCGACGAGACAACTCTTTACAGAGGCTAGAGACGTGGTCGTTCGATGCGAGTGAGGAAATTAGGCGGCGGCCGGCGAGACTGAGACAGGCAAGAGGCGCTGCTGCGGGAGGAAGAGGAAGTAGTCGTACTCGTTGGCAGTTGGCCGTGATGGGGGTGTGGTGGTGCAGGTGGAATCGCAAGACAGTGCGTTGCAGCGGGCACCGCTAGCTTGAAGTGAGGAGCATTGACGTCCGTTCTAAAACTGGGCATGCAGGTTGCTGTCAGTCTTGCTGGTCAAAGCGAACGCAGATGCAAAGAACGCGGCAGAAAGAGTGAGAGAAAAAGACAACAGACAAGAAGCAGACGAGATCACGGAAGGTAGAAAAGAAGGTGAGAAAAAAAGAACAAGAATCGAAGCCGATGGACGGTCCGCTTTGCTACACTTTCTGCTGGCCAGGCCACGAGAGAAACACGGTACCGGGACCCTGAAGTGGGCACGCAAAGGGCATCAGAAGAGAGGTACCGGGATCTGACAGGGCAGGTGAAGGGGGAAATTAACACGGCGGAGGGCAGCAGCAAAAGGAGGAAAATGGCAGACAAAAGCACAAGGCAGTGGGCAAGCAGCTAAGATTGTGATGGGGCAAGCTCTGCGCGGTGGGCGAGAGTCAAGTGGGCACTGCCTACCTCCGTCGTCAATAGTTACTCTTGATCCTTGCAACAGAAAGGTGAGGCAGGCGAAGATGCGTGAAGACTGCTGGGACGCGATAATGCGACAATGCGACAGTGCAAAGGATGCTGCGAGCGGGTCCCTTTTCTACTTGTCTTTTGCTTTTGGGATGTATGTATTTGAAGGACGCGCCCGGGAAGATATATGGAGAGAATTCTGGAAGGGAAAAGAAGGTGGTTTTGCCGGCTGGGGAGGCCGGTCGGTTTTGTCGATTTGCTTCTCTTTTTCCTCTTGTTTTTCTTTGAGCTCTTATCCTTTTGTGTGGCCCGCTTCTCGACCTCTTATCGTGCAGCTGCCCAATCTCCTGGATTTCTCGAGGAATTGGGGCGTCGTGCTCGTTGTATGCGTCGTCTTGGGCTGCAGGTGAAGGTACAGCCTGCACAAAATGCGTCTTGCTTTCTTGCTTCTCGTCTCTCTTTCTGTGTGCCCAAGGGTGATTTGCGAATGGGATACCCCTGATTTCCCTTTTCTTTCCAGCCCACACCCCTTGCTTTTCTTTTCGCCCCTCCTCGCGGCGAACACGACGGGTCAGCGCGGCAGGCTAACCCTAGGACTAATTGGGTTTAGCAAGGGTGGTTTTTGTGCTTTTGTTTCATGCACGGACCAATCCAATCATGCTGAGATTTGCAGCTTGCCCCTGAGTCGACCAGAAGCCAAAAGGCTAGCATCCGGCAGCATCCAGAGACAGCGTGGGAGCAGACTGGTAAGAGGGTGGGAGGACTCGACAAAAATATGGTTGTGCGTGTGACAGTTGCACGGCACACAAAAACGACCACGACAAGCGAAATCAAGAAGGGGGGAAAGAATCCGTTGTAAAGTAACCAGTATGAACTTTCGTTTTCGCCGGCTGTTCTCGCGGTGTGATGACGATGTTCAAGTGAACCCAATTGTTAGCACTTAGTGTGTCTAGCTTCTACTGAGCAGCACTGTCAAAAGAGTACGAAGGACATGACGACAAAGTTCAAAACTCACTTCGACTTGTACTCCACCCCTGGAGTTAACTTATCTGGGAGCCGGGCGATTTTCTTATTTCCTTGGTGCCTTTCTGTTCCCTGTGGCTTCCTGGGCTGAGAGCGGCAATTCTGAGAGGATCATGACCAGGCTCAATCAACCCCTGTTTACAAAGTAAACCCGTTTTTGGGGGATGTATTTGCGGAGAACCTACTTGTAAACCTGAGAGGATGCTTCAGAGCAAGCAAAATCCGTGACTGGTTCTCGTTCTTGGTACGGCTAATTGAGGCTGCAACGGTTTTCCAGGGAGCGATCAAGACGATGCAAAGGTGATACAGCCCGAGAGACTTCAGAAGCAAAACGACCCGGGTTGGTGGCGGGCGTTGTGTGCTTGGGCGAACGGAGATCACAAGCAAACGACATTTGACTCCGGAGGCCGGAGAGCCAAGACCGTCAACTCGATGCCAGGTCTTTTGTTCTGATCGTCTGATGGTAAGTCGTTCTCATAGGATGCCCGACGGCTGTTTCTCAGGGACGGTGAGTGTGAGACATGCAGCTGCACGTCCATCATTCTCTTCTGTTTTTTTTCCCCTCTTCCTCTGGCCAGAGAGTAGATCGAGCTGAAAGCCGTTTTGTCTTTTGTTCTTGTCCGAGTCGTGGTGGGTGAGAGAGGCCCGTCACTGGCTGCAATGGGTGCACGGTGACCCGCATCAATGCATGTACCAGTGCATGCGTCAATGTAACTGTGCGAGGCGGCCTGGCAGGGCCCTTTTCTTTTGCTGCATGGCGCACATGCGTAGAAACTGGAGTTGTCGGTTGAGCGAGATGGCAGAATGGCGAGAAGGCAGAAGAAAAGCAAAAAGAGACCAAACCGGACCGCGAATTGAGACACGCAGGAAGACGGAGGCAAGGAGGAAACGACGGCAAAAAGTCAGAAGGACAGAAAGGAAAGAACAACATGTTGGCCTTGGGAGGAAGGCACTACTTGCGAAAGCGATGGCAATAGCAAGAACGACCGAGTTGCAAGCAATTACCTCGTCGGTTATTTCCTATTTCGTCAACAATAGGTTCTATTATGATAACATCTTAACTTGATAGAAGAAGCGATATTGTCCGCCTTTGCGTGCTCAATTGCCCTCCCGGCCGAGCTTGATCCATCAGGATCGTTGACAGATGCGAGCAGGAATTTCATTGATGTCAGGTACTTTTTTATTCCAACGTGAAAACGTGCGCTGTGCAAGATCCCTCCTTCCCAAGAGGGTCTTATGCACGACGGGAGCAGGGGGCAAGAACGAGTGGGTAGCTCTTGCCACGAGATGTGATTTGAGGCAACAACAATTCGAAAGGAAAGAGCGAACTGTGTCAAAGGGGCACGGCGTACGGCGTTAATGTCTAATACTTAAAAGATCAGAACGGAGCACGAAAGAAGACACGAACAATTCAGATGTTGGCAATATGAAGTCGTCGAGAGACAAAACGCGGGACGCGACGTGATATCGCGCCAGAGGCCCCCTGTGGATGCAAAGACCACAAAGTGGCTCTTGTCGATGAGTTCCTGGTCGTCTCTTGTCTTTCGTCCAGTGTCCGGCCCCGTTTCGTTTGTTTTTTTTGCTCCATTTACTCCATCTGCCCTCGTCTTTCTTCGTCCCGATGACAGGGCTAGCGATTCTCCAGCATCTCCATCAGAGCAAAAATGTCCGGTTGGTGAACCCCACTGGATGGAAAGTCTACAGGGTCCACCATAAGCGGTTTGAATTTCAGAAGCCTTTTAATATCTTTGTCTTGGATTTCTTATAATTCATGACCGACCTCGCGGTGGGTTGTTGCATCACGATGGCAAAACTTTGACTGCTGGCCGGCACACCGCGTTTTGGAACCCGCAGACCGCGTGGCATCTGCATACTTCCAGTGGTATTACACGTGCTTCTCGGATGATGCGGACATTTGGCGAGATACCGTGTCTCAGTAGAACATGCTCTCTTGTGCAGCTTTTGAAAAGAAAAGACTAGTAAATAGCATTAAACGTGTGTACGAGTAGAATGGGCCGCCACCATAACGGAGGAGAGGCAGTCGGCATCTAACTAAAAAGCTGTATGTAATGTGATAATGTGGTAGTGTGGTACTGTGAAAGAGTGAAAAGGGTATCATAAGGAATGCATGAAGGCAACAGTGGTGTTGCAGTGAAAAGAGTGTTGAAAAAAAATCAAAAGAAACGCCTCGCTGTGATCCCAGTCGCCGCCGCTGCCACCGCCTACTGCATGATGGCAAAACACCAGTCACTGTCTGCATAAACGGCCGTCTTTGCACTTCCCAGCGTACTCTTCAAGTAGCACTGGAAGTTCTTGCCCGACTCCTCAAAGCCCGAGCTGCCAACACCACTGCTGGTGGTGCTGCTATTGGCCGGGCCCCAGCCACAGGCAGTGCATCCCGAGGTGCCGGCACAATTGTTCATGCAGTCGTCCATGCTGGTGGCGGGGAGGTGAGAGAGGTCGACGGCGGCGCCGGTGCCAGAGTAGTCGATACCGCAGAGGCGCAGGAAAGACGTGCTCGATCCGGGAACTTTGTAGGTGGTGCCGTTGGCGGCGGGGCAGTCGGTGAGAGAGGTGGAAGTGGAGGTAGCTGATGACGAGGTGGCAGAAGCCGAAGTAGAGGCAGTCTTAGATGCCGAGGCGGACAAAACAGCAGCTGCTGTGCCCGAGGCTGACAGGACTGCGCTCGCCGATGTGGTCGCGTTGGTCGTAGGTCTGGCAGTGATCTGGCGACTGTTCTTCTTGGCAAGGCCGATGCCGGCGCCGACACCAACGCCGACAGCCACGGCAATAATGACAAAGACAATGATTCCAGCCACGTACCAGAACTGACGACCGCCGCGGTTGCGCTCGTAGTAGCTGTCGTCATCGTCGTCGTGATTTTCGGACACTGGCTTGCGGCCAGGCATGCGACCATCGCGCAAGCCAGGCGGCACGTAGCGGCCGTTGACAAACTCAAACTCGGCCAGGTCACGCTCCTCGCGGTTCATGCCGTCCTCCTCGTCATCGTCGTCATCATCCACCTCGCCAGGGCGGCGACCATTTCCGCCTCCGCCGCCGCCACCTTTGCCAGCACCAACAATAACGCCGCTGCCGGCTGTGTCCCTTGCACCAGATCCGGCGGTCTTTTGCTGCTTACTGCCACGCTTGGTGCCTGACACGGCTAGGCCAATCTCGCGGAATTGCGAGCGACGGCGGCCAAACTTTTCGTTTTGAATGGTGTCGTCCTCGTCATCATCATCGTCGCTCAAGTCACGATCACCGGGGGGCGGCGTTCCTTCCCGGTAGAATGTGAATGCAGAAGGGTTGGTGGATGTGGCGATGGTGGCAGTCTCGGCTCCGTTGCCACCACCCATGCTGTCGATGTTGCTGGCGCCATCGTCGGACCAGTAGATGGATGGCGGGCCGGTCGTGGACGCATGGATAATCCGCAAGTGCGTGCTGGATGGCTGTTGTTGTTGGCGATATGGCTGAAGCGTTGGCAGCGGCTCCTGCTGTGGTGGTACTTGGAATTGTGCCGGGTTGAAGACGGGCACGGGATAGTTGCGGTCGTCGGGTGGGAGCACATCACTGTCCGAGCCGTGCGTCAGACGCGTGCCCGTATCGCTCTTGCGCTTGGGCGGTGCCGGTGAGAGTGGAAAGTACATCTCCTCGCCGTTAAGGCCGACTGTAGGGATGGGCGTCGGCCGTGTCGATCCGTTGCCACGGGAGCCTCGCCGCGAGTTACGCCCATCTTGTGATGAAGACGAGGAGGCTCGTTGGGATGGTTGTTGATGATGCCGCGGCGAATGGCGTGGTGACTGCGGAGCCGAACGGTAAGCCGACTGGTATACGGCTTGAGGTGGTACAATCGGCAGTGGCCCCAAGGGTGCTGTTGCGGTATCGGGTGTCCTTGGTTGCGGGAAGCCGGTGGTATTGTTGCTGTTGTAGTTGCTTTGACTGCTACCGTGCCGCCGTGTCCAGGCATTCATTTCGACCGACACGCCTGACAACCCGCTGTCCTGTGTCGCCCGCGATGCCCGTAGCTTGTTGCCGCTGGGCTCGGACTCGGATTCGGACGTGTTGCGTCGGGACTTCATTGCGCCGCCTTTTGGTTAAGGTTTTAATAGGGAATCCGTAAGTTGTTGCAGCTTCCTCTGCTTCCTCTACCTCTCGACTGTTTCAACTATGCCAGCCGCACTCCCATTGACAGATCGAGACGATGCATGCAGAAACAGTTGTCGTTGTCGTCGGAGGTGGATGTAGTTCAGGGGAGACGTCGAATCAGGGGCAGGGCATATACCGTGCGGAGTATGAAAATGGGCACAAAAACCAAGTGAATAAAATCAAAAGTCGCTTCAGAAAACAGTCGGCCGTTAATAGTGAGGATGAGGGTTGAAATGGACAAGAAAAATATCAAGAGAGTGTCGAGAGAGTAAGGAAAACACAAAAGAAGGACGAGATCGGCGAAAGGATGTTCAATGAAGATTCGTCGTGAAGCCAGAGATTCACAAAGAAAGAAGGCCAGCAAGAAAGCCAAGCAACTCAAAAAGACACCAGAAAAAGCTCGTCTGCTTCCTTTGCTTCCTCGCTATCCCTCTTGCTCCTCGACTACGACTCTGCTAATCTTGCTCCGAGCCTCTAGTCCTCTTGGGTCCATCTCGATGTGGCTCGCTCCTTGTCGTGTTGCGAAAATGGCAGGCAATATTGACCCGCAAAAAGAAGACCCCGGTTTTTTCTTTGTATTTTGTGGTCCATTTTTGCCTTTTTGGTTTGTTTTGTCCTTGGCCCAGGCCCAACCCGTCAGCGCTCTCCTGTGTGGTCTCCTCTTTTCCTCCCAATCTTCGTCTTCCCCCGGCCGAAGCTCCGACTTTATTACGTGCACGCTTCCCTGATGCTGGCCCATGTTCGTTTTCGTTTCTCGGTGCCTGTCCCTGCATGGTGTCCTTGTAATTTTGCGTGCACTCTTCCCCAGGCGTATTTCAGTTCGTTTTCACTCGTTTGCAGCTGTTCATCTCGTCATGACTGCGTTTTGCTTGTTTGCTGACCTCAAAATATGGAGCATGGAGGCTCCCTTACCCTTGCTCTTCGTCTTCCCTGCTGCCACACGAACATTTGGTCTGTTTTTAGTCTCGAGCGTCTTCCCGCATTCCGCAATAATTTACACTGGCGATTTCTCCAACTGCATCGATTGTGCCCAGTTGCGCTCTCTGGTTTGTTCGTTTGTTCTTTTTTGCTTCTTCCCCGAGCAGTTTCCCCTCTTTTGTGCTGTCTCTTTTCGTCCTGCTGCAGCTCTGGGCCCGCTGACCTGAGAACTCGCCCCAGTCTCTTCGTCTGCTATTTTCCGTCCCATGTCATACTTTCAAACAGCCGTTGACGAGTAATACCTCGTAAGTGGTCTCTGTTATGCAAGATGCGGATTGTGCAAGTAAGATTCGGTACAGACAAGTGAGACCCGCTTACCAAACAGCCTTCCATCCTCGCGGACTTTATTGTCAACAGAGCCCCAACACATCTGCCCCCTATCCACATGTTCTGGTCCCTCCAAAATCCCAAGAACCAGGAAATCCTCCCGCTGTGGTCCTCAAGAACGGACCTACATCCATCCTGTGAGGCTTGGTCTTGCAGAAAAGAGAAAGAGGGGACAGTGGTCAAAGAACCCCTGACCTGTCTATTGACAGACCCCATTCTTCCCTTTTTTTTTTTTTTTTTTTTTTTTTTTTTTTTTGGCACCGCTTTGACCCCTTGTGCTCTCGCCAGAGCCTGCCCAATCCCCTCTCGCTCTCGTGGCCTCCTGGAGCAAGCCCAGTGAAAAAGGTTTGGTGCCATGCGGTGCCCAGGACCAAGCCCCACCGGCCACTTTCCTCTTTTTCTCTTTTTCTCATTTTGTCCCCTTTGATTTCTCGTTTTCCATTTTCCCATTCTCTTCTCTCTCTCTGCTCACACTCCGTTTCCATGAAATTGCCAAAGAGCGTTAGGACCACCTTGCGGCCCACGTTGGCGCCACTTTAGCCCTGGAGCGGTCTTGTGCACTTGGCTGAGCTGCCCCTTTTTCTGTTGCCCTCTTTTCCGGTTGATGTTGTCTCATTGGCCAACCACCCTCCCACCTGGGTATTTCTCGGCGTGCATCACCAAAAGACCTTCTCTCTCCATACCATCATAACGGCGTTAGTCAAATCGTATTTGGCTGGCCGATTGCTCTGTATCGCCCACTGAGCAGGTGCGCTTCGCCCTCCCCACGGAGGATTGCGGCGCGCTGCCACATTGAGTGTATTTCGCTCAACGGTCTGTGTGGCAACAAGAACAAAAAGATGTATCGTGGGCAACTTCGTGTGGTATATCGGTGGCATCTCCATACAAAGATTCCCACAGACCGCCCTAATAAAAGAGTATTGATTTCTCAAGCGAAATATGAGCGCCCATCACCAACCGTACTTGACCAGACCGGAAAGGTCCTGGCCAGAAGCAGCCACGCCAAATTCGCTGGCTCTATTCAGCTCTGTCAAAGCGCTGTCAATCTGTTCTCATGTTGGTTTGGTCCAAGACTGCCATTGTCGTTGACAGCTCCTCTAAAAGAAAAGAGTATGTGTAAAGAAACATCGGCACTATTTGTATGGCACACAACGTGTCGGTACATGTAGTTGGACGCGTCCCAAGGGAGCGGCCCTCCAGGGTGCGGGCCGCGATGGACGTTCACTGATGTTGCTGTGACCAGGTTATCCTGTGTTGTATTGAGTGCTGGTGGTTTTGTTGGCACAGCGTTTCACAAACAAGCTGTTGAGAATAAGACTACAACGCACTCTGTTCTTTGAAGAGACAGTTCACGAGTTTCACACTTAGACATTATGGACTTGCTTTATTTTAAACTGGCTTTGGTATTACAAAACGACAAACAAACAGCGAGCTATTTCTATGGGAAACATGGCCCTGCAAGTGATAGAACATATATAAAAGTTGAGAGTGAAAACAAAACCTGGGGTTGTATCATGACAAAAAAAAAATTGGGAATGGGGAGAGAAAATAGTGTGAGATAGAAAGTTGAAAGAAAAATAGATACGATAAGAGAGAAGAAACCAAAGAGGTATTATATGAGATAGGAAAATGAGAAGAAGAGAGAGGATACAATAAGAAAAGGTAACCAAATGCAGGCACATGAAGGACGTAACAAGACCGTATGAAAAAGTAAAGGAACTAAAAAGAAAAGAGAAGAGTGAACAAGAAAATAATAAAAGAAAGAAGAAAAGGAAGAAAGAAGAAAAGGAAGAAAGAAGAAAAAACGTCTGAAACTTTTCATCACCACGAAGAAGCACCAGCCTACGAAGACTGCTCCTGCTTGGCGGCGTGCAACAGCAGGAACTCCTCGCCCTCGGGCCAGGCGCGCTCGGCAGCCATCTGGCGGACTGTGCGGCCATCGTCATCGGCAGCGTCCAGGTTGACGGGCGTGCCGCTCTTCTCAACCAGGAGCTTGAGCAGGGGCAAGTTGCCGTCCTCGAGGACCTGCATGATAGCGTTCCAGCCACGGTAGGTCTTATTGATATCACCACCCTTCTCGAGCAGACGCTCCAAGTTCAGGGCACCACCATCTTCGTCGTGGTGGCCGCGGCGCAGGGCCTTGACGAGCGGCAGATGCTCACCAGGGGTGTTGGGGTTGGCACCAGCCTCGTCAAGCAGGAACTTGACGAGGTCACGGTGGCCCTCGCGGATGGCCGTGGTGAGCGGCGAGAAGACACCACCAGTCTTGTCCTCAACGTTGACACCGGCAGCTAGCAGCATCTTGATGGACTCAAGCTTGCCGGCAGCGACGGCTCGCTCAAGAACACCGCGGACAGCACGCGGGTTGGAGACGTGGGGCAGCAGGCGCTCCAGGAGGGCCGGGTGTTGAACAGCAATGATGAGGGGCCAGTCCTCACCGCGAGCACCAGCATCGGCACCGTGGTCGAGCAGCAGCTGCACCATGTCGGCGCGGTTCTCGCGCAGGGCGGTGGTCAGCGGGGTGTGGCCACGGGCGTTGCGCTCATCGGGACCGACACCACCCTGCTCAAGCAGCCAGACCAGGCCGTCGGCGTTGCCAACCTGCACCGCCATCTCGGCAATACCAGCAGGCGAGTGAATGTCAGCACCAGCGCGGACAAGGGGTGCCAGCAGGTGGATGCGGTTGTGCGTGATACACTTCCAGGTGGGGTACTCGGAGGCGGGCAGGTTGGGGTCGGCACCGCTGGCGAGCAGCAGGTTGAAGATGTCAATGTGATCATCACGAATGGACGTGCACAGCGGGGTGTAGACACCGTCCTTCTTGGCGTTGATGTCGACGCCGGCCTTGAGCAGCGTGCGGACCGTCTCGATCTTGTTGAGGGAGGTGGCCAGCTCAAGGACACCAGGGGCCTTGCGCAGATCGGCACCGTGTGCCAGCAGGGCAACCAGGCACGAGGGGTGGTAGGTAGAAGGCCACAGAACGTGCTTGGGACCAGGGCGATTGGCATCAGCGCCGTGCTCCAGGAGAGCAGTGACAATGTCAGCGCGGCCAGCCTGCACGGCCGTGAACAGAGGCGAGGTGCCCATACCGTCCTTGGCGTTTGGGTCGGCACCGTAGGCCAGGAGAAGATCCACGAGACGACGGGGCTTCTTCTTGCCAATGGCGCCCAGCAGAAGCGTTGTGGTGTTGTCGCTGTCGCCGCTGTCGCTGTCACTGCTGCTGCCGTTGCGCTGGACACGGTGGTTGGGGTTGCCGCCGTAGGCCATCATGAGCTGGGCCAGACCAAGCTTGCCGGTGGTAAACGCAGCAACGAGGGGTGACTCGGTGTTGTCCTTGATGGGGTTGACACCGTCGAGGTTCGGATCACCACCGTACTTGAGCAGCAACGTGGCGCCCTCAGCAAAGGACTCCTCAATGCTGGCCAGCAGGGGAGTAACACCATCCTTGTCGGGGCCGTTGGGGTCAGCACCGAATAGAAGCAGCAGACGCATGCTCTCAATGTCGTGGTGCAGGACAGCCTCGTGCAGGACAGCACCGTCGGGCGAAACACCACGGTCCAGCAGCTGCTCAACGAGAGTGTAGTTGGCGCCCTGGACGGCAGTAATAAGAGCCGACTTGAGGTTGGCGCCACCAGCACCAACGGTGTTACGTGGCTGCCACTTGGGCATGGAGAAGGGGTCGGCCTTGAGGCGGACGACCTTGATGGCAGTGGGAGGCTGCATGCCATGGGCGTGCGAGTCGCTGTCGGCAGCAGTCGAGGCAGAAATAGACATAACCTCAAGGTTGTCGGACAGACCAGTGCTGCCGTGACCAGTGCTCATACCGACAGTAATGGTGTTGTGGGAGCGGCCGGTGCGGCCAGAGTCGACAGTGTAGCGCGACTCGGAAGAGGGAGACAAGGTCGAGGTGATGCGCGTCGGGCGGCCACTAGCACGGTCTCTCTCGCGCTCGCTACCATTGGCAGTGGCGGCCGTCAGACCAGAGGTGGTGAGCGCGGTACCGACAATACCGTTGATGTCGCGAGAAGAGTTGATGGTGTTGGTCGAGGTCGACGGGCGACGGCGCAGCTCAGGCATCAGACGCAGCTCGTCGCTGAAGTTGATCTCCTTGCCCGAGTCGCGCTCAGTCATGAACTGCATGGGCGGCAGCGACGGCAGTGGGCTGCTGTCATCGTGCAGGCCGTTGATGCCGTGGATGCCGTTGCGGTTGCTGCCGTTGGTGTGGCTGTGGTGCGAGTGCCCGTTGACGCCGTTGCCGTTGACGTTGCTCACGTTGAGCATCGACGAGCTACGCGCCGTGTAGTTGCCGTTGGTGCCGACAGGGCTGCCGACGTCCAGCAGCGACGACTTGCCGTTGGTGCTCTGGATAGCCGGCAGAACGGGCGGCTCGACTGTGCGCAGGTGCGAGTTGCCGTTGGCCGACGCTGCGCCGTTGAGGTTGCTCGTTGACGGCGAGTTGCCGTTGAGAGTGGGGCTGGTGCCGTTAGGGCTGCTGCCGTTGCCGTTTGTGGAAGGCGCGGCCGTGGTGCCGTTTGAGGCAGGCGTGCCGTTGGCGACCATGCTGGAAGTGGCAGGCGTGGTCGCCAGCGCCGCGCGGTTGCCGTGGATGCGCTCAAGGGCGGCGGCAAGACCCGTGTAGCCAATGCCGACCGAGTCCTCAATGCGCGCATCGCCCAGCGACCACTGGAAGACGAGTGCGCTCATGCGCAGGGCCTCGCGCGACTTGGTCAGCGACTCGCGCATGCGCGTTATGTCGTTGTCTGGGAACATGCGGCGGAAGCCCTTCTGGATTTTGCCCATGGTGCCCTTGTTCTCGTACTCAAGGAACTTGTGGATCATGCGGTCAAGCTCCTGGAAGTCGGTGTACGTGGTCTTGAACTTGCGTTCGAGCTCCGCCACCATGTCGGGAGGGAAGCGGCGGCCCGTCTTGGAGCAGTCCTCCAGGCCAGCCTCGATGCTAAACAGGATGCGGCAGATGTCGAGGAACTCGCGTGCGAGCAGCTCGAAGCCATCGGGGTGCAACTTGACCGTGCTGAGGTACTCGAGCATGCGCACCGAGATCTTGTTGCCCAGTAGCGTGTCACGCGTGCACGCCTCAAGGGCGGACGACTCCTTTGTCTTGGCCATTGAAGCGGATGTGTGAGTTGTGCTTGTTGTGTGAGAAGATTCCGAAGCAGAAACAGACGCAGAAACAGCAGCCGAAGCTGGTGTATTTGGTGTTCTGGGAGGCTTGGGAGCAACAGGAGTTTTGGGGGTAGGAGGAAACGGAGAGAAAGTGGCAGTGAACGCGGGCGGCTGAGGCGCGTGTCCGGGAGCCGTAAACGGTCGGCGGCCAGCAGATGAGGTAGGAACTGCTGGCAGTGGCTTCGTAGGCGGAGGAAGCGGCGGGCCGAGAGAGGCGAGAGAAGCTGGCGAGGGCGAGCGCGTGTGCGTAGTCGCCGATGTAGTCGCCTCGGAGAAGAGAGGGGAAGACGGGGAGATGGGAGGGAGATACAGGTTGGGCAACTGGAAGGGGGAGATGTGGAAGAAAATAAAAGGAAAAGAAGAAGGGAGGGGAGAAAGAAAAAGAAGAAGGGGAGAGAGGGGAGAAAAGGGAAATCCAGATGGGGGAAGGAGCTCTCGTTTTCGTTTCTTTTCTTTTCTTCTTTCTTTTATTCTTTCTTTAATCAACTCCAAATATTTTGTGCCGCCGTCCCTTTTTCTCGTTTATGTCTTGGATTTTCTTTTCTTTTTACACCAGCTGCCAGCTTGCAAAAGGGGGGTGTGCGGGTAGGAGAGCCTCTTTATATGGCAGGGCAAACAATATGACAAGTCGAGCAACAGACAGGCCAATATCAAGACCAAAAAGTCAAGGCAAAAGCTGCGGCTAAGACAGACTGCACATGGGATAATGCAAAGCAATGCCAGACCGGCAAGTAAGGGCAAAAAAAAAGTGGCAAAGGTACGAGTACCTAAGGGAATGGTAGCCGGTCGAGGAGAGCAAAGCGGTCGATGGCGACGGTCGAGGGTCAAAGGTCGAGAGAGAAAGAGGTTGAGCTCAAGAGGGGCCGTGTAAGTGGAGACAGGCGTTTTAGTGGAGCATGGGTATGGATGCGGATAGTGCACGACAGAGTGGAGGCGCACACAGGTGGTCTAGGTGTCGACGATAAACCATAAACGGGGGGACCGGAAGATTTTAGTCGATCTGGGAGAAGGGGCGTGTCGCAATGGTCAAGCGAGTGGCAAGCTGTGCGGAGGGAGTGCAAAGTAGTACTTTGAGGACAGGAAAGCAGTCTGGGTGGGCGTGTGCGTGTGTGGAAAGGGGGTGTGGAAAGTAAAATAAGTCTTGGGAGGGATGGATGTTGGAGTCGAAGAGCGAAGGACAGGAAGAAGTTGGAGTCGGGCGTACAAAGATCGATGAGAAAGAATGAGAGAATAGATCAAGAACGAGAGATGGGGAAGAGAATCAGACTGTACAAAAGAAGAGAAGGAAAGGGGGAAAGAAGAGAATTCAAACTCGGGAACAAGAGCGAGAAAACCATATCTATTTGAACAAAGCACGACGGATGGAGTTCGACTACAAAAACCACCATTGCTCCCATTGCCCCCATTGCCCCCTTCACGCATGAACGTGCGTCAAAGCACAAACGACGAGCACGCCGGCGAGGCAAACGAAAACAACCGTCTGCGGCTATGTGCAGGCACAGACTGTAAGTCTGCAGGAGAAGTGTGGACGATAGCAAGTCCACGGCCTCTCTGTAGTCATCTGTTCACGACGTCCGACGTGCGGATGCATTCCTGCCGTTTCGATCCTCTGGCCCCTGCTTTTTGAGTGGACAACAGAACAACAGACAGTCAGTGCCATCCTTGTAAGGAGGGGAGTAGGAGGGGAGAAGGAGGGAAATCAGGAGGGCCAACAGACGATCTTGAAAGAAAACAAGAAAAATACAAGAAAAGACGCAGTCAGAGAGCAGGACTAACAATGAATATCTGTGCTTGCTCCCGTGAATGGTCGATTGTACGTTTGTATTATGCACTTGCGCGTGTGCTATGGACATGGTTTTTGATAGGAGCAGATGGAGAGTGAGGTCGGAGGGCTTGTCCATGGTGTAGAAACTGTATGGTAGACAGGGACCGGGGCAATGTCTCAGAAGATCAAGGGCGAATAAGAATCATAGTGACGAGAGAGGCTCTATCTGGGCCTCCTGGCCGTTTCTTGAGCGTATTCCCTGGAAATTAAGTAAGGGCATCTTCCTTCTTAACAAACAATATGCATTGTCCCCTACTTGTGCCTGATTTTGTTCCTGCTTCTGCCCAGCTGGCCTTGATCAGACCGCATCCTCCTGCCCTGTCCGTTCCTGGTGCCGTCGAGGGTCTTGTTCACAAGGGCCCTCAATATGACCCTTGTCGACTGGCCCTGTCTAGTCTAACATGCATCGTTTTTTCTTCCCCAATGCGGGCTTGACAGGGGACAACCGCAACGACAACAGAAAAGTCAAGGGACATGAAGCGGAGGGACTCAATCCCCGAGAGCCGCCGTTGAAACATGCAGCAGGACAGAAACAAGGAGGCAAGAGAGGGACAGAATGGAGGGCAATTGGCCCAAAGTGCCGCCGAAGGAAGCAGGCTATTTTGATTTTGACATGAAGGCAGACAAAGTACTCATCCTATGAAGATGGGGAATGGTGGGAAGTGCAATTCCTTCGTCGTCTGCCTCTGAACAAAAGAGCTGTCCAGACGCGGCGTGCTGCATCAGCGTGCCGAGACGAGGTCCCTTTGGTGTTAGTTGTTCGCATTTATGACTGGCTTTTTATGGTCCGTGTCTATTGTGAGCGAAAAGTAGAGCTGTTGCTAGCCAAGAAATCGTTGGTGAGCTAATACAAACGCTCGTTTGGCTGGTGTCTTTTATGGCTGTTCTGTCTGTTCTTTCTGTTCCTGAGCCTGTCGAAATAGCAAAGTGCGCTTAAGCCTGCTCTATTGTGCGTACTAGTTTCCTTCTTCTTTCCCTAAAACGGTTCAAAGACTAGCTTTTGGGCGAGCTGTTGGCATTGATGAGAAGTGCTAAAAAGAAAGGGAAATAAGGGAGCTCTAAAAAAAGCGGCTCGGATCTATCGACGCAAGCCCATCGTCGTTCCGAGCTGCAGTCTCCCAACAGCCTGTCCTCTGGACCATTACACGACATATTTCGGTTTGTTTTGTAGGGTCAATTGCATGTCAATTGTAGGAGAACTGCAGGCAGATTGTAGTAAAGCTATATTGCAGCACATGTGCAGCCCGTCTGCAGTGACTTTTCATATTAAATATTCCGATCAGTACCCTGCTGTGCTCCGTACGTAGGAACAAAGAGGGAGGACAAGAGACAAGCTTGTATTCGGACGGCAGAATACAAAAGTATCTCAATCCGTACTTCAATAGATCCCCTAACTAAACCAGCCCAACCCAGGCCGATACTGTGTCGAACTTGACTTGTCTTGACCTGGAAATGGGGCCAACACCAAGCCAACACCAACGAGCCGCTTTGACCTTCTTTTTGGCTTCTCTGCAGTTTTCCACCACACCCACTTTCACACACCTCTAGTGTGTTGGCTGTATTTGTCCCTTCAAGAAGAGAAGAAAAGCAACGATGGGAAAGACAAGAAGAATATGGAAAGGGATGTTCTTCTATCGTCCACCTGCATAGGGCTCTATCATGCTCCTGGCATGTCTCGCCGGAGTGGTGTGCGGGAAAGGAGGCAAAGCGGAATAATTATTGCAGCACATACTACATGTGTGCATGCTTTTATTTTCAAAATAAGAAATCTCGGTGCACGGAAAACGCGTGGCTTCGTGACTGCCAGGGAACATGGATGGTTCTGAGCTTCTCGCACCACAGCCGGTTTCTATCTAACTATTGGCCCGTGAACGAGATGAGAGAGAAAAAGAGTTGGGGAGTTTACGAATATAAGGTGCGGAGTGGACGTCCTCGTTGACCTCGTACTTTCTTGCATGTTTGGGGTTTGACGCATTCGCCTTCCTAGTTGATATCGATCGAAAATTTCAATACAAATAAGACAGGAATCCTTCGAGGGCGAAAATCAGAAAAGCACGCGCCAAATACACCGAGGTCCAACAGAAAGGACTCGAAAGGGTGCTGAGGGCCAAAACGGTGGGCGGCTATTGAGAAGGATTTCTCAAAAAGATCCCAGAAAACTCTAAGATCAAATCTGAAAACGAACCGCGTAGGCTGGGAATACAGGGATTTTGGAGGGGACAAAGGAGCAAGAAGAATGTGAAGGAATCAGCTCCATGAAAAATACAAGAAGAAAAAAATACGCACAACAAGGACCAGCAGGGACCAAGTTGTGTTGAGTGGATGAAGCTGGAGGATGGAGGAGACCAAGCTGAACAGTTGGGACCAGTTGGATACGGCCAGCGAGCAAACAGGCAGTGCGGATCCACACTGGGAACTTTTGTAAAAGCAAGCAACAGGGGTCCTCGAGAGCGTTCTCTCCATATTGAGAGGACAAGGCAGACAGATGCTGAAAAAAAGTCAAAAAAAAAATACAGAAAAAGTTGGTCGCAAGAAAACTCTGAATACAATCTCGTTTATCATCCTGCAAATCTACCAAATTTATTCAGCTCGTTTGCAATATCGTGCAAAGCTCGTCCCGAGCAGAGCTGAGAGGTTGCTGGTTGCAACACGACAGCTTCGGAGTGCAACCACAATACTACCCTAAAAAATAAAGAAGTCCTTGTTTGAAAACACAGCAAAGATAGAAAGGGCATTCTTGTTTACAGTGTCTTGCTTTGAAACTGGGTTAGGCGAAGCACAGGCCCAGCTCTGGCTCTAGCTTCAGGTCTGGGCCTGGGCCTAAAGGTCTCGTAGTGCTTGCGGTGGATGGGCGGCGCAGTGGTCGCCTGGATAGCGAACCGAGAGACGCGATGGCAGGGTGACTTTGGCTGGTGGCCGATCGAAGAAATCGAGAGAAATCAGAGCGACCGCATGGAGTGCTCCGAACGAACTCAACAGGCACAAAATATTTGTCTGCAGTTCTTGCTAACAAACCCCGTCAAGGATGCAACTGCAACGTAATATCTTAATATCGGGTAGCGACTCCATTGTGCTCCGTATTTTTGTCCTTTTCGTGCCCTGTGATCCCTGTGATACGAATCAACATCACCGTCAAGGTACCACGGTCGCCGTGGTCGCGAAATACCAGATTGGCTATCCACGAGTCATCGACGCACACATACGGGAACGACATGTCGTGCTAAATCGCCATTCCTAGCCCCAGAAGAGTGCAATGACCGCCCAAAATACACGTGGGAAAGGACCAGGGGTGAGGACGCGAAAGGAAAAAGGATGCCCACCATTGACAGAAAATGACAGAAAAGAGGAAAGCCGCAAGCACTACTGGCACCGAAAACACCTCTTGAAAAAGAAAAAAAAACTAGACAGTTTTATCGACTGGGGAGCGCCATGGGTTCCGCTCGCGTGGAGCTTGCAAAATCAGAATAGTGGAAGGAGAAGAAAAGAAACGGCCTCAACTCTCAGTTTCTTGACTAGGAGCAAACAGAGTACACATACACATATCATAGGGGAAATAAAGAGGAGAACCGTGGAAGGAGTGAAGACGTTATGGAGTCCGAATACCAGCTGCCAGATCGGAACAATCCGTACTGCTGGGAAATAATAGTGGCTCGAAGTGGTACTTGTGCTCGTGGAGCAAAGTACTTGCACCCAATTGTGGATAGGCCATCCAGGACACGGCGTCAAGATGCCTCGTTGTGGCTGGATCTAGATACGCTCGAGCCTCGACCAAGAAAAAACCAGCACAAAACTGTCAGCAAAAATCCTTCATTGTCGATCATCATGTTTCTTTGCCTTGGAAAGGCTCCAACGGTGAAGAATTTACACCTTTTTTTTGGCAAGCCTTCTTTTGGCTTTTGTCTTTCCGCCGTTCGTTGCTTCTTTGCCGATGAATGTGCACGTTTTTTCTCTCCCTTCTTTTCATTCTTGTTGGTCCTATGTTAATGTTCTCTCCCTCCCTTCCGTGTCTTCCTTTTTCTTCCATCCTATTCTTTTCGTTCCTTTTTATTCTTCGTAAATTGGATCAGAACACTGTCTTTTGAGACATGGTCATCTCGCAAGGGGGAGGGGAAACCGACTTCAGAACTTGGAAGACTCCAAAACTAAAACACACATATTCACCGCCACGCAAAAACCTAGAGCTAAAAAGCGTGTGCCTGGCAAGCAGCCTTTCCACGCGTGCTGTCACGGCGGCGTGCAGACGGCTCGCAGACGCCGTGACACCCCTTCCAGCTTCGGTTTAGTGTGCTCTTGGGCCCGTAGCCGCAGACGCCAAGAGACAAAATAGTCCCTTTGCCCAGGCCCGTCGCCTAGACTAACTGCGACGGGGCAAGGGGGAAAAGGGGAAGGGGCGGGGAGACGCGAGCTGAGTTGAGAGGATGGGATGACAAGGGAGGAAGAGGGACGGGAGCACCAGAAAAGGGGAAGGAAGACGAAGGAAGAGACGAAAGCAAAGACTGGAGTGAAGAGGACGAATTAAAAAGAAAACCACGCGGCTGTAGAGCGACCGTTGGTGATAGACTTAAAAACTCTTATTCAATAAATTAATTGAATAAAAAAAAATCGAATAAATGCAGCCCGAAGAAGACAAGGCAGGGATATGCCTCACTGATCAGCGTTGGCAACGGAATTGCCATGTGCTCTTGGATCGTAGATAGGCACGAGACGGGAGAGCGACACAGGTGGAGGACAGAAAGTGGGTGAGCGACGAGAGAAGGGGGAAAAGAGACACAAGAAGAGGAAAGAGGAAAGGCCACAACCGCCACTGAATGGCATTCTTTCCCACCACATGTCTGTTACCCGTCTGTCAAAGTCAAGAATGAACGGCAACACGAACCACGGCCAAGCTCGCTTGTCCCACACCAGGACTCCATTTTACGAACACATGTAAGGGACGTGTCATTTTTTTTTGTTTGCTTTTTGGGGGCCTTTGGGTGGCATTGGGTTGCTTTGTGGGTGGTTCCCATCATCATGATATTGTGCACTTTGGCATTTTTTTGGCATTGCTTTTTCTGAGTTTCCTGTGAGTGCTTGCTTCTTTTCCCATACGTTGTCTCAGTTTCTCATTTTCCATATTTTTTTGTCCGAGAATATCATACGTTTTCCTGGGTTCCAGGTCTGTTTGGGGATCTCCTTTCCTTGCTTTCTCATTTTTACTGCCTTCTCCCTCCCTCCGTCTCCTCACATCTTCTCTGGCGCACAAAAAGCAACACCGTCCCAGCAACGGCAAGGCAGCCGGCTGCCCGTCTGAGACATTGTGAAATGGCGGCGCGGTGGAGTCGAGCATCTCAAAGCATACCTTCAATGACGGTACAGCAAATTGTAAGAAGTACAAGTAGAAGACAAAAAAAAAAAAAAAAAGCAAACCTCAATACAAAAGGATGGACAACACATATGCAGCCTCCCGCCTCCCGAATACCCCATTCCTATCCCCATGCTCATCCTGTCCGGGGGATCGCAGAGACCTTCATGAACATAAAACACTCCATTGCCAATCGTTGCCAGAAAGAGTACGTTTTGCGGAGGTTACAAGCAAAGTGTGCCTGCAAGACAGGGGAAGATGGAGGGATACAAAATACTCGTAAAAGTCGTAAAGAAAAAGGAAAGAAAGTCAAACGGCGTCGCATAAGCTCGAAGACAAACAAGGTTGCAAACACGGTGAATGTGACGCTGCTCCAGATCGGCCAACTTTGGCCGCCCAAAAATAACCCAGGGTAAATTCCACACAACCACACAATATTACCACACACCCTAGTTCCAGAGATGGCCGATAACTGGTTTGGGTCGATGGTCCGCTGGGAGGGTGTGCTGCACGAAAAATCTATGCAGGGCTGATGTCTGTCCTTCTTCTCGTGCATCTTCCAATTGGGAGGCTCGTCACAAGGCAAGACAAGCTGCGGCAGCGCTCCCCCGTCAATGGGAGAAAGAACAACTTGCAATCAATGAAAATCACGGAAGATTCCCACATCGCTGGGTTTATTGTGGGCTTCTCTTGCGTTACTTGCCCCTCACACAATCCCTGGAGACCATGACAAAGCACCCTTGTCCACAGTGGTTATGATGCAGGCAAGAGGCAATTCGCCGTAAATAGAATAGGAAGAGAGCGAGAACGAGAGAAGACGAAGAAAAGGTCAACGCGATATTGACGGCGACAAAGAGAGCGTACTTGCACTCCATACTTATAAATGTACGAAAAGTAAGCCCGCAACTGTGCAAGACGACAGTGCTGGACTCTTGTGCTGGAAAGACTCACCAAAAAACGGACTTTACGTTTCTCCTGCAGAAGTCCTCTGCAGGAGCTGATATGCAAGGGGAACAATGGCCATGATGGACAGGTACCTTTCCATAGTATCACATATAGTTGAAGGTATCTTTCTTGGCCTTGTCTCTCCTCTCGTTTCACTCCGTTTATCGTCTTTGTGTCTCGCTCTTGAGGTCTTTTTCTGCTACGAGATACTGTGGCGAGTTTTGATTGTCTCTTGCACCAGTACATTAGAACCAGCTGAGGGGAGAGCTATTCACTTGGGGTCCACCCTCAGGTCCCCTCAAGGCCCCCATCTCCCTGCCCATAGCGGCGCGGGCAGAGAGTCATTGGGCGGGAAGGGACCACTGTGAAGTAGAAAAAAAAAGAAGCAGATGAAGCACAGGAACAAAAGAAAACAATGCAAACCAACCCACGAGGTGCGGGTGCATCTCCCGGAATGCGACGCTGGCATATGGCTGGCAGCATGCAGGTCTTGCTTCGAGGACGACGGACTGTTCGATTGCGAGACAAGAGAAAAGGATAAGCAAGGCAGAGGCAAACAAACAACAAAGAAAGAAGCAAGCAAATATGAAATATCACGGTAAACTGGAGCAATGCGAGCAAACATGACACTATCAAACAGACAATTTCTGGCATCGAACCGTCATGGGGAAGACAAAAAATAAAGCAGGCTGGAAAAAGAAAGCAATGGCAAATGCGATTTCCACTTTCTAATGTGAGGGGAGAGCATTTTACAGAGATTGCAGGAAAGAATACCCAATGATGGTAAAAAGAAAGTAACCCGAGTCAAAGGGCAAACGATGGCTGCAACGCTGCGGCGCATCTGCACTGCTACTGCTGCACCGCACAGATGCAAAAGTTGGGCAGGCAAAAGGAAACAAAACTAAAGAGAAAAAAGGAATCAGCGAGAATTCTGGTCGAGGCAAGAAGTGGTGGTAATCACACACAGACACACAGATGTAACGATGGCTTATTGTCATTTGTGCTTGGCAGTATGAATGTGTAGAGCCGTATGCTTGCACCTCGATTTAAAAGTATGAGGCTCGTGACTCGATACAGGTAAAGCGACTGGTCCAGAGCAATCCAAGCATAGATCAGCCATATGTAAAACAAGGGGTCACGTCCGATTGCACGTAAATCTCACCGTCACATCCTTTCCTCATACGAAGACGAGCATTTGGGGGGGTCTGGACCACGACGATCGGCTCCGCACACGACGCCTTCATCCAGTGATGATCAAAAGAGGAAATCCGGGAGAGGCGCGGCGCGTAGTCACGGACGAAAGCTTGGCGGGAATCAGGTCGATCACAGCATTTTATTATTTTATTGAATATTTACGAATACTCTGTACTTTTTTTTTTAAATCTTGAATATTATGAAAAAGTGAGGTAAGCCTCCGAATACTTCTTTATTTAATAAAAAAGTCAACACATTCACGGAATTTATTTTGTACAAGAGAAAAAAAAGTACAATGATAAAAACATTGACAGACTTGATTGTATATCAACTTCCTTCTCATTACTTGACAGATTCACACGACAAACAGGACCGCATAGGCTGAGGCTGGTCGCTGGCCAAGGGTGCATGCAAGTCGCCGTTTTCACAGCCCTCCATGCGTATCTAATGACACCCAGGCCAGGGCTTGCTGCGTCGGGACTGGCCACACAAAGAAGCATTGCGCGCGAGTCACAGTCAAGAGCACGCAAAAGAGGATGTGCAATTCTCCATCAACGCGCACATCATCCACAATCGACCCTTGCCCTGTCACCTTTCCTGCCCCGTCACGCTGACACGAACATCACCTGCCTTAAAATTCTGTATTTTTGCGTCGAAGCGGGTTTTAAACAATAATCGTCCGCCGTTTGAGAAGCTGCAGAGGTGCCTAACGCACGTCCTATTCGACAGCGACGATCTTCCCTCAACGAAGCAAACAGAGAATATCGTGACCTTACAGAGAGGGCAATGTGATTGAGAATGACAGGCATGGCACTGGACAAAATATTGTAAAATGGAGAAAAGGGGCTGGAGGGCACAGCACACAGAAAAAATATCACGATGAAAACGCTTCGCGCATAGATAAAAATAGGGACCGTCTACATCATAGATTGTACCCAAGAGACATCGTGTGGCTTGAGTGTTGGACAGAGCTGAGATTCTCTCACACGCACACTCTGGATTTCGTTCTCTGTGTTCTCTATTTACCATTCTCCGCAAGGTGCGTTCGTATGTGCGTGCGTAGACTGGCATCCACCTACTTCGAGCGCTGTAGGTTTTCTAGTGCGCAGTAGCTCGCCTGCAACTGGCCTTGAACGGTCGGCGAACGGACGTTTTCTCGATTTTCAGTTCTCTTTTCCCACACACTTTTTTTTAGCCTCACGATATATCTGTATTTTATCCTCTTTTCCTATCCACCGGCGCAAACACAGACCCCTCCCAGGCGTCGACACAGACGCAAACACAGATGCATACGCACAGAGGGTGTTTGCGAGTTTGACCGTCTTTTTGTTGCGTCTGTTCTGTTTCCCCCCTTTTTGCCCTCTGTTAGTCCCATCTTACGACTGCCGTTCACCCGTCGGTTCGTCTCGTCTTTTGTTTCTTTTTCTTTCCATCGATTTTGATATTTTCCTCCCTTCCATCTTCTCCATGAAAGCACACAAATTTTCTGTGGCTTGTTTAGCCCATTGATTATCATCTAGCATTGAGATCAATGCGCAGGGCACACTATCCCAATATCAATCAATAGTTGACCGCCAAAGAAAATAAAAACAATAATCATAGGGGCAAGATAAACTCGTTCCGCCCGAGCATGGATCCAGCATCGAGGAAATCGGCCTGCACGGAATCAACAAACAAAATCCCTGTCTTCCGCACAAAATACCGTGGATCGCCTCTCACACTCTCGCCATCATTATTCCTTCACCTCAAAGGTCTGGACCATTATTTGTTCTCGGCCCTACCTGAGAAGAGACGTAGAATAGGTGAGCCACCTTGCCTCTTCTCACTGATCGTGAATCCTTCGAGGGTCCCGTTCAGGTCCAGAGCCGAATCAAGGAGCGAGGCTACACCCGTCTGGGGAAGGAAAGGCTCTTCTCTATTCCTCTTCTTCTGTTCCTTACGCCGCCCCTCACGCCCTTGTTTTTTTGATACGTGAAAGTGCGCGATGTGGTGCCCGTCGCGGTGTGGCCGAAGGTGCAGATGCAGGCGCGGGCCATGGTCCATTACTAGACGGAGTAAGGTCCGGTCGTCTGCCAAGGCATCAAAAGGCAATGACAGGCACTAAGTACTTTGTCGAGGATGATAAGATTGGAGAGACAAAATGAGATATTGTTAAGTGGCCATGTGCGCATGGGCAATGCTTAGACTATCTAGACGACCTAGACGACCGGAGTAAAGTACACTAGGCCTCATGTTGATGCGGCTTGATGCACTTGCCATGCACGTCTTATGGGGCCGCACTTCAGACCAGATAGTCTTTCCTATTCCCGTGATCCTCTTTTTTGAATGTTCCTGTCTCTTTACGTCGTCGATGTTTTTGAAACTCCACCTAGTGCGGCCAGGCTGTGGGATACGTGGGGGGTGACATAACCTGGCAAGGCCAGCCGAAGATGTGAAGAAGCATATCTGTCAATTAAGTCAAGTCAGTCAAGCCAGCCATCCACCGGTCACGGGCAAGCAATTTTGAAATCTAAGAGCCGTTTCGAACTGCACGAAGATAGACACAGCCATGAAAATTGATATGGAGAGAAGGTGTGTGGATAAAAGGGCGAGAGTCAAGATGCGCCTGGATATGGACAAGTAAAGATATATGTCTTGCACGGGCCGTACCTGGACCAAAACAAAACAAACGAGTGAGATCTCAGCACGCCACTTTTTTGTAGTCTGGAGAGAAGCCATGGCCACGGCTAGACCGTCAACGGCCCATCAGCGCTTTATCCTGTTGTTGTCGTTGACGCGGCCAGACCAGCGCGGACCTTTTTCTCTTTGGATTTTGAGGCCATGGTTTCACCTGCCACGCACGGCTTTTTGTTTTCTATTTTTGCCGCCTTGTAGATCCCTCCTGGGGATCTTTCTGGTCGTCGACCTGTCTCCCTAGTCCCCTTTCCCCTTCCTTCGCTTACATCTCCATGCCTGTTCCTGTGTTAGTCTTGTCGATGAAGATTATATCAACCCTGTCTCTCTCATCCTTCCTCTCAATACATCATACGATGTGCTCAGGGCATCTGGACTTGTGTCGATCACTTTGTGCCCAGGGTCAAGGCTATGATCACAACTCTGGTCGTAGCCGCAACAAGCATCATGGATGCTTGTGGAGGGTCTCGTGCCTTTTACGTACTACCTGTACGCTTGAACAGGTTGACGTCCTTTGATATCTGCAACGGCGACACATTGCGGCTGACAATGGGGAACGGCTACCGGCAGATAGGAACCCGCATATCTCGCCTCGAGAGACAAGGGCAAACAGCAAAACAGCCGAACCGGTACCAAAATAAGTACATACTCGTACCCTGTCCCATAGGGCCGAGGCCAATGGCACAGCTTTGTTTTTCTTTTTCTTTTGCAACCGTGAGACACACAAAGGCACGGTCTAGTACATGCTAGACCCGTCAAGACGGTTCGACTGGTTGTTTCGTTCCCCCCCTCCTGCACCTTTTTGAACGATCTGTCTCAGATGCTCATTCAACATAGTTAAAATGGAACGCCCAGCGTCGTGCTCGGGTCAATATGTCTTGGTTCGAAGTCTTGGTCGAAGTCTTGTCTTGGGCAAAGAAACGCTTATTCGGGACAATTCGCACGGGCTCGGCAATTCCTAGACAGGCAAAGAGTTAAAGAAAAATACGTCGTAGAAAAGAACAAAAATGATATCAATTGGGACCAAAACATTCCAGAGACAGTGGGACAAACGCATGACCACGTTGCGTCGTCCATTGTACCGCTGAGTCCCGAAAAAAATCTCCATGTGCCTTGCCGTGCATCGTGAACCATAAATCTGTGAACCATGGACCATGTCTTGAAGAGGCGGCAGGGCGTGGTGGCATGGTCCTTTGGCCGTTATCCCGCTATTAGTATTTGAGTCGGGAAGCACAAAAGGTTAGTTGCCCGATCGGGAAAACGAGAGACGCAGTCGAGATAAAACAGACGGGACAAGACAGTGTCTCCTCTGATCGACAAGGCAAGACGGTGACAGGCGAGGGATTGGACAATTCAAGATGGAGAAGACAAACGCCTCCTATCGTACCATACGTTGCACAGAAGAGAGTGAAGGGCAAAATCTAGACCACATGTTAGTATAACGAGAAAAGTAGAAGGGTTTGAAGCGTTACACAACTATTGAGAGACGCGCTAGAAGCGTGCTGTACATACAAACTCGTGGGCGGCATCCGGTGAAGCTCACACTTGGCAGGCGATGCAAAGAGACCATGGTAGAAGGCAAATCTCGTTGAAGCTTTTGTCACAAAATTCTCAAGCGGTAATAATACCTGCTCTAAATATGTAGTGTGATGAGACAAATCTCTTGCTCTACGAGATTTCCACAGCTTGAATTGCCACTAGGACACAACACATTTAGCAATTCAGGCTCGAGGTAGAGCAAAGGGTAAAATAGAGCGACCTTGCAGGTGAAATAAAATTGTGGCGACTGATATGCTTTTGGAGGGCGGTTAGGGAAACCAACTCACTTTACACTTTAAGGGTGATAGCACGGCGTCGGGCATTCTCGGTGATGCAAAGGAGTGGGAAAATCGAGACGAAAACGAAACATATACCGGGATGGGACAGCAGATTACACAAGATTCGAAGCCAGATCTGGAGTCCAGAAGCCAGCCTCGACGCCGTATGTGGAGTGTCGGTTACTGTGTGCCATGTGCGGTGTATTGTGTCCTGCATCCAGGTCAACCAGGCTGGTAGGACACGGCTATTCCGCGGTGACGCGGCATCGAGGAACATAATCCGGGTGCCATTGTAGTGAGAGATAATAGCCAGTTGTCGTGAAAAGGGTCGAGCTCTAGGTGAAGCAAACAATGGAGGTAATTCGTGGTGTCGATGCACATATCAAGAATCAGCAGAAAAAAGATGGAACACACGAGGACAGCACATTACGGGGCTCCGCGTCGCGTCGTACAAGACCAGGACTCGATAACCGGGATCTGAAAAACGAAAAAAGGCGAATGGAAAAGACAAGAAAAAAAGGCTTGAAAGGAGGATAGCAAATCGAGCACAGCGGTGAACGAAGTCCATACTCCCAAAAGTCGATCCGGATAGGAAGATGTCGGTGAGCACAACGCCTTGGTGCCGGCAGTGCGTGGACAATGTTGTGGAAGCTGGATGGCTAATGCTGTGACGTGAAGATGTCGTGTTCTCGGCGAGAAAAAGCCATTGATGTCAAACAATCAAGGTGGATTGGATCCCTCGCGGATCTGAAAGTCAGGTGGAAACAGCAACGGTATTGAGGGTAAGAGGCGAGGAAGGTGACGAAGTCGAGGAACGTACGTCGAAAACGCGAAAGGTATGAACAAGAAGTCGATGAAGAAAGTTGCGGTCAAGCATTACGCGTGTACACAGGTGTTGCGCCTGCGCGTTGGTGGGTTCCCCACTTTCAAGAACAGGAAGAAAAAGGGAAGGAACCGGAGAGAGGTGAGGCGCAAAAAAGTGCGTGAGGAAGGTGCGAACGGAGAGTGAGAAAAAAATCGGACTGGTACGGAAACAGCGACTGGTATCTCTGCAGCTGATGCCCCGAAAAGCTCAAAAATTATCGTAAAAGGCAAGAGTAGAAATGTACGAGAAAAGGAGACAAACACACACGCATACACACACACACACACACACGACAAAAAGATAACCGTGTCACGGGAGAAGTCTTGCGTCGACCTTGACAAGCGCACGTCGTGGACAAACGCGTCCATCTTCAGACCTTTCTATTTCTCAGTAGGACAGAAGTAGGATCGCTATTTATTTCCTCAGTATCCCTCATTTATCTTCATTTTGCATTTTCTTCAACATTTAGCTTGTGGCGCCTTTCGTTTCTGTCCCTCCTCCAGTTTTCATCTGCATCTTTATATCATATCTGGCCCAGGATGCTTGACTGAGATACCACAATCCTTAACCCTTTGAAGACCAGGTTCAATATCCAACAGTCTTTATTTTATTTTATTTTATTTTATTACTAGAAATCTGTCCACTTTCCCTATTTTTTTGTCTTTATTTTTCTACGCCATGGCTGCCTACCCAACCTCTCACCTACAGACGGTTTGCCGTGAGTGGGCCTCCGTCCGTGCTGCATGGACAGGCGCCCAAGCAGTGTCCGTGACCGGTGACGATCTGATGATTGCCGACGTCGTTGCTGTTGCCCTGTGCGTTCGAGTCAACTCAACTATACCCGGTGGCCCCCAAAACCTAACATACTCCATTTTAGGCACGGCATCTCCGCCCAGTTGACTACTGACAAGGCTGTCCGCGGCCGCATGACTGCTAGTGTCGACTTTCTTGCCTCGAAGATCGCTGACGGCAAGGTCATATATGGCGTCAACACAGGCTTTGGCGGCAGTGCCGACACGCGCACCCAGGACTTCCACCGCCTCCAGTCCGCGCTCGTTCAACATTTGAATGTTGGGATTCTGCTTCCATCGGACAAGGGCCAGCCGACGAGCTCTACACCTAGTACTGGTGTTGCCGACGTGGACCTCCTCCTCCGCAGCCATGCCCTGCCACCAGCCGTCGTGAGAGCCATGATGCTTGTCCGCAGCAACTCGCTGGCTCGTGGCCATTCGGCCGTTCGTGTCGAGGTTGTAGAATCGCTGCTGCACCTGTTAACTGCCAACATGACACCTGTTGTGCCCCTTCGCGGCAGCATCTCGGCTTCTGGGGACCTGTCGCCTCTCTCATACGTGGCTGGCATCCTCGAAGGCAACCCTGGCGTGTTTGTGCGGTGCCAGGAAAAGACTGTTCATGATAGCCACACTGGCAAGGTTGGCCAACTCCCTAGCAACTCGCTGCGCTACCTCTCGGCCGACATGGCACTCCAGGCCGCCGGCCTTGATCCCGTTCGTCTGCAGGCCAAGGAAGGACTGGGAATCACCAACGGCACGGCTCCCAGCGCTGCGGTGGCCTCCCTGGCAGTGCACACAGCCAACCAAATGGCTGTTTGGACACAGCTGTTGACGGCTATGGGCACCGAAGCCCTCTCGGGATCTGCCAACAACTACGACCCCTTTATTTCCCGTACGCGTCCCCATCGTGGACAGAGTGAAGCAGCTTCCACAATCCTTCGCTTTTTGCAAGGCTCGGTGCTTTCTCCTGGTAACACAGAACCCGCTCGAGTAGGCTTGGCCCAGGACCGTTACGCTCTCCGCACAGCACCGCAGTGGATCGGCCCGCAGCTCGAGGATCTCATGCTAGCCACGCTGCAGGTCACGACCGAGCTCAACGCTACCACAGACAATCCCCTGATCGACGTCGGATCCGACCACCAGTCGGCCGGTGGTGCCGTCTACCACGGCGGCAACTTCCAGGCCATGGCGGTCACATCTGCCATGGAGAAGACGATGACAGCCCTGCAAAACCTGGGCCGCCTGTTGTACGCACAGAGTGCCGAGCTCATCGACAACGCTCGTAACCGCGGACTACCTCCGAATTTGAGCCCCGACGACCCTAGCACGTCGTTCATCTGCAAAGGCTTTGATGTAAACATGGCCGCTTACCAGGCCGAGCTGGCGTACCTCGCGCGCCCCGTGAGTGGCCATGTGCAGGTCGCCGAGATGGCCAACCAGGCGGTCAATTCCATGGCACTGGTGGCTGCTCGTTATGCTCTCGAGGCCGGCGAGGTGGTTGGCCTCATGGTGGCTACTTATATTTACGTGCTGTGCCAGGCGTTAGATCTGAGATGCATGCAGCGTGAGTTCCGGGCTACTGCTAGCCGGAGCCTGTCTGACATTGTCAAGAACACGTTTGCCTCTTCACAACACGGGTCTGCCCAGTTGACTGCGCTTGCCGACGACCTTGTGCCACAAATACTCAACTGCTGGGACGATCACTCCCATTTGGACTTGCACGCCCGTGGCGAGACAGCTGCACGCGACACCGTGGGTGCCGTCTTGGCCGGCTTTGCTTCACTATCTCTTCCGCTCCCCGACGGCATGGCGCTCATCAAGTTTCAGGAACTGGCCATAGCAAATATGGTGGCAACCTACGCCAAGACCAGAAAGCTCTTCTTTTCCGAGCCGGCGCGTGCCAGCACATATCTCAGTCCCGCATCGCGTGTCGTCTACGAGTTCGTGAGACTCGATCTCAACATCTCGTTGAACCGTGGCATTGACGACCATCCGACCCTGGTGGCCGAAAACAAGGCTGTCGCCAATGGCCATACCAACGGACACGCGAATGGCTATGTAAATGATTTCAAGGACGCTGACAGAACCCGTATACTCGGCACTATGGCGAGCGAAATCTACGTGGCAGTCCGTGATGGCCGCCTTTTTGACCGGGTGGTCTCGTTATGCGAAGAGTCCAATATGTGAGACGATGCAGAGTGATTGCCACATCGCAAGCTGGTGCACACCTCTGTTGCAAAAGATTTCCCTTTTCTGGTCTTCTTCTTTCTGGCGTTTTCGTATTTTTTAGCTTTTCGTGTTGTTGTATTATTGCTTCTGATTTGATAACAACCTCTCCTCATCTACGGAGCATCACGAACGAAAAAAGAGCGTGGACTGGTAGGGATCATGGAAAAGGCCTCAAGACCAACGCTCATATGGAATTGCGCGTTGTGTCCATTAGTTTTAAGGTAGTTAAGTAGTTCTAAGATAGCAATAGTATCACTCAATCATAATTGACGCCAAAAGAAGGAAAGCAAAAGCTCGATGGTATACAAGGTGTATAACGAGGCTACTTGTTCCGAGATATCTACACCAATATCTCAGACTCGGGGTATCATGCCGCTGAAAAACAAAAGTAATCACAACCATTTTTTAAAGCTCCGTATCTGCTGCTTGAAACCCTACGTAAGAGTGTTAGCTGTCATTGTATGACCTCGTTACTGTCGCGATCCATGCCGTTAACAAACCTTTGGAAGAACGACAACCACGCTTTCTTTAAATCCTTGGCAGTATAAGCGCCGCCGGCAGTTGGCAATGCAGTGAGGGGAGTTTAAGTGCTTGCGGCTGCGGCCGCAACAGCGACCGTCGCAGTCCGGGTGGTCTAGGTTGAACTGCCATCCTCGAGCCGTTTGGATGGTACTTCTTCTTCATCTGGGCCAACAGCTGAATGTAATCAAGCTTGCCCTTTCCCCCGGCACGTCTTAGATGCTCGCCCTCTTCCTTGACGAGTATCGTGATGGCCCGCAGAAGAAGCTCGGACTTGGTGCTGTCTTTCATAGCGAAGCCCATGCGGTCTTGCTGGGTCATGAGCTTCTCAAATGCGACAAAGTAGAGGTATGGCGAAGGGTAATCAGCCGGCTTCATGCGTGTGAGCTGGCAGGTTATGCGTATAGTCTTGCCGACATCCTCGGGCCGCCGGGGGTAGCGGGCCCTGAGAATTTGACACCGAGTAAGCGGCCTGGTTGGAAATCGCGGGCGTGGTGGTGGCGAAGATGGTGGTGGGCACATCTCCACTGTCACTTGTGGCAGCTCGCGTTTTCGCTTGATGATAGGGACACTTGAAGATGAAGGCCTGCTCTCCTCCGGCTTCCGGTCGGGGACCGCAGGTTTTTGAGGAGTGTTAGCAGCTTGAGATATCGCCATAGTGAAATGTGGTAAAAATGAGGTGAAGAGAAATTGCGCAAAGAAGGAAGAGGCTGGCTATTGAATTTTTAGAAAAGTCGGTGAAGAGAAGGACATATTGGCAAACGATATGGCAGGATGGGGATTAAATAGTACGGATAGAACTCTCATTCGTAAAGACTGAAGCAAAATAAGATTCCAAAAGTCAGGTGCCTGGGTCGCAGCTACCGGCGATTACGAAAAGGAAATAAAATCTGTGTCTCTAAAAAGAGTGCAAAGTTGTGGATTTGATGCTATTCAGACTGGGTACAATGTACATCGCACTCTGCAAGTACAGATCTAACATCAACACTAAGAAAAAGCTCCTGGCCCATGTACAAGCAACAGATACCGATGGGAAATCTAGCCCAATAGCCCGATATGTTTTATATTTTGTGGAAGTACATCGTACAAGCGAGAAAGTAGAATGGGATGAGCCGTGATTACAAGGCGGAAGCCGATGTCAAAGTCTTGAAGTTTGTTACCCGAAAATAGAAAGATAGGGGGGAAGTAAGGACATCAAATCATAGCACAATAGATACATATTGCCCTTATTTGCTTTTACTTTTTTAAACACTGATTGTTGTCTGTGGTCATATTTTTTGTAATAAAAACGAGAGGGAAACAAGCAAAAAAACTCAACATAAACTGTGACAAGGCGAAAAAGCAGCCCTTAATGTGCCCACAAACTGTGGAGAACAAATGTGACAAGGCTGCTTAGTGCTCTTAATACCATGTACAGAATATCGAGGCATCTCTTTTAAAATAACTGTCGATTGCATCTGATTATGTTTATTTCCTCCTCTAAAAGCTTCTGTGTTGTGCCTCATGGGTATCACCACTCTTGATCTGTTGGTTGATGACTAAGACAAAAGCGTGACTTTGTCTATCACTGCGCATTTTGGTCCTTGGGAATACCCCAAACGCCATAGGCAGATAGTGTCCGTATATTTTGCTGTGCTTGCCCCGCTCACTGAATTAGAATAAGCGATGCAAATGGCAGGTGTGGCCTTTGCCTGTGACTTCATCGGTCTTGTGTCTCGCGGCGGGAAGGAAGGGAGGAGTGAAGGACGAACAATAGCGAGGAGGGTGCAGTAATGGCAAAGAGGGGTGGCGTCAGCGTGGGGCCTGGTCTGGCCTCTAGCCTGATGGACCGGCTTTTGGGGCCTTTGTGGGCTGGATTGGCGCAATTGGGCTCTCGCCGCCGGCCGCCCGTCCCCCGCGTCACTCGAGAGGAAGGTGTGGTGGTCGCCTGCTTTGAGGTTGAGGCCTCGCCTGGCCCAGCTCTTTCCCGTTTTCTGCCTGTTCCATTGTTCCTCTTTGCTGCATTTCCATTCTTGGATGTTCGCTGGACAAACTCTCCCTCGTTTTTATCAAACCTCGAACCATTTCCATCGAGGAATTTTCTTTTGTTACATCTTGATCTTTCCCCCTCTTCCTGCTTCCCCACTTCCTTATCTATTCACGGCTGTTTGTCGATCCTCCCGAACGGTTTTTGGTTGACAGCAGACAAGGGGCCTTGCCAACATCGAAGCCCGACCAAATCGACGAGAAAACGAAAAAGCAAAAAACCACATTCGAAAACTCTCAGCGCCGACTCGCAAACCAAAAACACATTCCGCCCAGCATGTCGTTCCGCGGCGTGGCCGTCCTCAAGTTTGTTGGGACGGTGTCGCTTGGTCTTTTGACTGTAAGATAGATAGCATAGACCTTTTTCACAACGCGTTGGCGCACGTCATCGTCATTACTCTACTAACAATGCATCACCAGGGCCTCTCCTTCACCCTCTCGACCGTTACCGTCCCAACCCTCCTCACGCTGCCTTCTGCCCGCACGGCCGCCAATGCCTTCCGCAGCCTGAGTGAAGCGGCGTCTGCCCAGCTGCGCACGCTCTCGGGCGTCGCCAGCTCCGCATTCCTGCTCGCCTTCTTCCTGTCGCCTCGTGCCGTCCGCCACCCGTACCTGCTGTACACGTCGTTGTTCGTCCTCGGCGGCCAGCTTGCTACATCCAACTCCGTGGCACCGTACCTGTTCTCGTCGTCGTCCAAGTCGTCGTCGTCGTCTTCTGGCTCGCCCAACACGGATCCGTTTGCGCCCTCGTCACCTCTTGGCAAGGACCTCCGCCGCACCGGCTCGGCCTCGTCGACGTCTGCCTCCCACATGGAGGCTAGCTACGAGGTTCTGGGCTCGGCGACGGCTGGCTCTGTGTCCGGTGGTTCCGTTTCGGACGCCCACAGCGACGGTGGCGCTGGTGACGATGCCGACGCCGCTGCTGCTGGCAACGGCTCGGTGGCTGTCAACGGCGAGGAAGTGCGCGCGGCTGTCGAGACGTTCCTGAAGCGGCAGATTGTGCGCACCGTGACCAGCGGTATCGCCTTTGGCATGGCTATTGTCGGCCTCTGGGGCGATGGCCTGCGCAGCGTGCCCGTCTGGGAGGAGACATACATTGTTGTGTAAAGGAAGGCTTCCTCAAACACACATCGCCGGAGTTGCATATTGTTTTGATTTTCTGATTTCATGATTTTCTGACCGAACCTGGGTTCAATGATGACCCTATTGCTTGTTTACGTTTCGCTTATTACCTAGTCTCTCATCTCATTTCTGTATTTTCGATATTTTTATTTACCACCGGGCGTTGAATCTGGGGCATCTGTCACACACATAATCACACACACCTCAGTTACGAGGGAGATGCAGTACTCTATTCTGTAGCCTCCCTTGATTTAAATTGTTGTTTAGTATCAATGTAATAAAACAATTACAATCACAGTTGATATGAACGCGAACGGATTGTAGTGTATGCTCAGGCTTGGCCCCCGCCTCGGCACCTCGCATGTGTGATGTTGCTTAATTGGTATATTTAATAAATACAAGTGTTTGTGTGACACAGAAAGGCATTTTTTGCTATCCTATCGCCACCAATGCTCTGCTCTCGCTTCAACGCCGTCTTTCAACTAATTCATCCACACGTAAGACACGGAAAACACGGAAAGCACTCTCCTCAATCCAACGGTAGCTTCCACAGACCGTCACCCAGGTAGTGCGCATCCTCCACCACAGGGCCTTTGCCCTTCTCCTTGACCTCCTTTGTGTCTGCCACCAGCAGGCCGACAGCACATGCCTCCTCCTTACCCTCAGCCATAATCACCACCGGCTCGCCCTTCTTCAGCTCCCGGCTCCAGTGGCCGTCTGCACTGACCTGCTCCGGCTCAATGTTGTGCGGCTGCGGCAGCCGACCGCCAGGGCTCGTCAGACCAGGGGCCATGAGTGTGGCACCGCCGAGGACATAGCGGATAGCACCGCGGTCGATGCGGATACTGGGGAACGCCTGAGGGAACCGGTGGACGAGACGGAGGTGGGGCAGAAGAGGGATGTCGCTTCCGGGCTTGCCCGACTCGAAGAAGAGGGGTTCGGCGTCGAGGACGTAGAGGACGGCACGGTCGGGCAGCTTGATGGACTGCAGGGACGCCTTCTTGGGGAGGATCTCATCGGCGTATGGGTTGAGGAGCGGGTAGCTGCTGAGCAGCGACTGGCGAAGTGACCGTTGGACGGACGACTTGAGTTTTTGCCGCGGCGCGGACGGGAGACTGGGAGAAGAGGGGTTAGCAGGGGTTGAGAAGATGATTAAAAGGCTATTGGAACAATACATACTCCTTTTTGAACATTGTGGAGGCTTGGGCGGTGGACGAGAAGACAGGGAAAGAAGAAAGAGACAAGAGAAGCGATGCGTTGATACGTGCCCCGCCACTGAAAAATCGAGAGCACGAGGCACGCGTCGGGTTGTGGGACGCCGCACCAAACGAAAGCCTTTATCGATTGCCGCGGGGTAGTTTCTTTGAAGTCTTAGGGGGAAAGAGCGCTGGGCCGCTTCTGGAGCCAGCCCGTCTCCACCCGCAGTTGCAGGCCCTTTGCTCCCCTGCCCGCATTTGATCGCCCCATTAAACTTGAATGGACGCTGCCGCCTTCGACTCCGCCTGCAACAGGCGCTAAAAGTGTGACGTGCATGCTGGCTGGGCCAACAATCGATAACAGGGCATCACAAGATTTGAACATGGGTTGGGCAATTGTGTCACTACGATGCAAGATGAGAAGTTATCATAATCATGGATGGATTGACTGGTTAGCTATGTATATCGTGACACGGCTCTGGCTTTCCTTTGGCAACAATTGCTCGCTAAAGCTGCTGATTTGATTGCAAAGGCAAAAGGTTTTCGTCCTCAAATCATGTTGGCTGAGGTCTCGCCAGCCATCTTCCTCCTTTCTTCAACTGATCTAGCTTAACCGTGGTGCACCTTGGCCACGGTACCGTCCTCATTGAGTGAGACGTTCAACCGATCAGGCTCCACATCGTTGGTCGCCGTTGCGCCGTAGGGAATCACCCGCGCGTTCTTGGGGAGATCCTTCTTGGAGAATGCCTGTGTGTTCTTGTTAGTCTCATGCCACGGCCACGTGAGTTCCATATTTCTTGTCTGGGAGCAGTGGCCTACCGTCTCGCTCGAGTCACCGTCTGTCAGAGTCTTGCCCATCAGCTTGGACATCCACTCCTGCGTCTTGCTGTCGCCGAGGTTGTTGGCGGTCACGCCAGGCACGACGAGAGGCATGATGAATGGTAGGTGGGGTTCTGATTGGGATTTTGGTTGGGATTTGGCTGGAAGTACAAAACAAAGGGTTGTGTATCGATTAAAGGCTGTGATGCGAATGAATTCACTTGTAGTAGTAGAATGTGGATTGAATATGGGAAAAACAAAGTAGATCGATCGAGGCCAAAGAGAGGAGGCAGGTGGTTTTATGTCGGTCAGTCGGTGCTAGCGACTGGCACCTGCCTGGACGGGGCGAATAGGGTGATGACGTCGCTATGATCCAGGGCAGGAGGGAACCACGCCTCGACGCAAAGCACTGTAGCTGCCTGACTAAGCTTTACCAAACTGGGAAGGTCAACAAACACAGAAGCGAAACCAAACACAACAGATCGGGGATCGAACGAGTCGGAGGCACCCGTAGAAAAAGAAGGCAGAATTGATGATTTTATTCATATTTAAACTACAATTGCTTGAAATATTCCTGAAAAAAAAAAGAACACTTCCCAGGACACCAACGCGTTAATTCGGGTGAGAGAATTGGTCACGCTGGCAATATCGGTGCACAACTTTCTTGATTCGTCAAATTATTATCATTTTGCACAGGATATTACTATCTCAAATATATAAACAAGATCAAAAGTCGTCTCCACAGATGACCCCTCTCGCCTCGCTGCTATCGAAACACTGAAAATGTACAAAAGATATAGCAGGAAAGCAAGATTGCAGGGTAGTGGTGGAAGCAGAAGGGTATAAGAGAGCGATGCTGTTGATGCAAGACAAGAAAGCAATAACCAAATGCAAAAATGATAACATGACCAGGATGAACTGAATGGAGTAGATGAGAAGCTGCCAAAACATGAACAAAATGTGAAGAAGATCTTCCATTTGGAACCAGTCCAAATGACAAGACACTCCCACTTCCAAATAAAACAACAAAGTTATAAACAAACTGATATCAAACACTGAAAAAACAAACTGATATACCCAAACAGATCCAACACATGAGATGATGCCCCCAACCATATTTTTTCATACACATTATAAAATCCAAAACTCGCTGCGCAAAACCAATCATAAAAACATCAAACGCCGTCCGAACATTACCAAGGGCAAAGCCAAGAAGCGGCTTGAGGAACCAAAAAGAGGAAGATGGAGAGGAGAGATGGGGGCCAATAATAAGAAAGACAAGAGAGAAGAGAAGGATAGAAGAAGAGAGGAGAAGGTATAAAAAGGAGAAGGGAGGAAGAGAGATGCAGTCACACTCAGAGGAGGCTAGTTGCCGGTGATCTTGCGCCACCAACTGCTGCGCGGTGTTGTGTCCATAAAGACAGGATCTTGTTGGCCATTGCGACCATCGCTGCCGTCAGAGCCACCACGTCCAGCACGATCACCGCGGTCAGTGCGCTCACCACGTTCACGCCGTTCACCACGCTCGCGGTAGTATTTGTCCTGGTCACGCTCACGAGCACGCTCCTCACGACGAGCACGGCGCCGGCGGTCATCCTCGACCTCCGCTGCCGTCATTTCCCCATCGTAGTAGCGCTGGCTGGTGCGGCGGCGCTCGCGACGCTCACGGCGTGCTCCATCGTCATCGGTCGGTGTGCTTCCATCACCAGCAGCGGCAGCCGCGATGGCAGCTGCTGCTGCCTCTTGCTCAAGTGGCGGCGGTGGTGCATCTGAGTGCTCTTTGACCCACGAGGAGGTGCCCGAGTGCGGCCAGCTAGGCTTGGCAGCGCCACTGCGCTTTTCGCGCCGCTCCCGGTCGCCACGTGAGTAGACTTGGTAGTCTTCAGTGTCGGACTGCCTGCGCGATGTCTTGCCTTCCATGTCGCGGGACACGCGGCGCTCACTGCGGCGACGTCTGCGCGCGTCTTCGTCTTCACGCTCGCTCTCCCGGCCAGCCTGAGCAGCCGCCTCGGCCTTACGACGCTCACGACGGGCTGCACGACGGGCTTCGGCGTCAGCATCCTCGACTTGGCGCTCCATCTCGGCACGCTCGCGTTCTTTGCGCAGACGACGACGCTCGGCGCGCTCGTAGTCGGCACGTTCACGATCAGCACGCTCGGCAACCTCGCGTTCTTGCGCAGCGCGACGGTCAGTGTCTTCACGCATGCGCGTGCGCCGTTCTGCGCGACGAGCCTCGCGTTCTTCTTGTCTGCGAGCTTCTTCGGCCTCCTCATGTCTGCGGCGGCGTTCGCGGCGCTCCTCGTCCTTGGCCCGGCGTGCCTCGTCGGCAGCGCGGTCAGCAGCTTCTCGTTCAGCGCGGCGTGCGCGACGCGCCTGGCGACGCGCCTCTTGGTCGGCATCAGTCATGTTTCCACCATCTTCCACATCTGTTGTCACACCGCGATCGCGACGGCGGCTGCCGTTGGGTCGGGGTTCGGAGCGAGGCATAGGTGTCTCGGGGGCAGGTGTGGAGGAAATTTTCCCAAACAGGCCAGAGAATCCAGATCGCTTGGCAGAGGTCGAGTTGGAACGCTTGAGGGGAGTCGGGGTGGCAAATGCGGCACTGTCAGTCATAGTTTCGTCTTCTTCCTGGCGGCGGGCCTGCGAAAAAAAAGAAAGAGATGTTAGTAAAGTGGCCTGGTTTTGCAGTTTGTCAGGGGGCTATTGTACCTTTGATCTGCGTCGCTCGAGCTTGTCAGGACTGACGCCGTCAGCACCAACACCAAGAATCCTTGCTGCCTTGGACGACATCTCGGCTGGTTCGGGCGGAGGCGAGATGATGCCATGGGACATGTCGACAGAATTGCGGCGCGAGCTGCTGTGTCTCTTTTCGCGCGTGGATGTGGAGCGCGACAGGGGCGGCGTGCTCGCAAACACGCTCTGGCGACGCAGCATCTTGGCGGCTGTATCCTTGCTGCTGCTCTTGTCTGGCCTCTCAGTGCGCTCGCGATCGGCCTTGTCGGATGCGGATGACTCTTTGGAAGATGACGCCTTTTCATCTCGGTTCTTGTCTCTGCTGCTCCTGGACTCTCTCTTTGACGAGGAGCTTTGTCTCATCTCGCGCGTCTTGCTGGACGGAGGCGGCTGTGGTGTCGATGCATTCCACATGCCCCAGGAGGAGCCGCCATCGCGACTGATCTTTGCGCGCTCCTTCTTGGCGGATTTCGACTCGGACGGTGGAGTGGGTGGGCCTTCGGGGACGGCGGGGGGAGCGGGAGGAGCCGGCGGTGGAGGTGGTGGGACAGCTTCGGCCTTGGACTTGGACTTGCTGGTGGTGCCCTTCTTTGACTTCTTTGTCGGCGCCATGTCTACAACAAGCTCGTCGTCGTGGCTCTGCTTGTTGGCACTGTCGTCGCCGCCCTCATTTTCCTCGACAGAGAAACTGAGAGGCGACGTGAACGACCACCGAGAGGTTCCCTTCTTGGTGGCAGGGGGAGGCGGCGGCGGAGTGGGTTCGGGCTCTTCTTCGACAACAATCTCCTTGTCCCTGGATTTGGACTTCTTCTTCTTCTCCTTTTCTTTTTCAACGGGCGGAGGAGGTGGAGGTGGAGGCGCGAGTTCTTCTTCAATGGGAGGATCTTTGCTGTCGTCGGCGATGGACTCAAATATTTTGAGGCGGTCGGAAATCTTGCCGCCGACCTTCTTAATTTTGGTGGAAGACGCGGCAGGTGGCGGCAACGACGCGAACACGTCCCTTTCCTTATCCTTGTCCTTTTCTTCGGTCGCCTCCGCAACGGCACTACCCTTTTTGGAGCTCTTGGACTTGGAGCTGCGCTTAGCGTCCTTTGTCGATTCCAGAACCTTCGCTGACTCATCTGCGGCCACCTCGGCTGCTGCCGCTTTGGCGCTTGCGGTCGATTCAGGCAACGAACTCTTGCTCTGTGTCATTTTCTTGGCTGTGCCCCAAAAGCTGAAGGAGTCGTTTTTGGGTGCAAGAATCTCCTCGACTTGTTCAGGGCTGAGATTGATCAGGTCGTCTTCGAGGTCCTTGAAGAGGTCGTCGTCGTCATCACCGCCGTCTTTCTTGGACCTCTTGTCCTTCTTGCTGCTCTTGTCCTTCTTTTTGTCCTTGTCTTTGGAGTCCTTGTCGGCGTCTTTGGACTTGGTTTTGGATTTGGACGACTTCTTGGCAGCAGCCTCAGCCTCGGCCTCCTCGAGCTCGCGCTGGGCTTGTTCTTCAGCCTCGCGTGCCGCCTGTTCCTCGGCCTCCTTGGCGGCGGCCTTCTCTGCAGCCTCCTCAGCCCGCTTCTCGGCGCTCTCGTTGAGCACATCGAGCTCGCGCTGCTCCTTCTTGGTCAGCTTGCGCCCGCGGTCCTTCTTGGATTGGAGCGTTGCGCGCTTCTCGTCCTCTTCGGCAATCTTGGCCTCCTCAGCCTCGCGCGCAGCCTGTTCCTCAGCTTCGATGCGCGCCTTTTCTTCCGCCTCGCGCTGGGCCGCCTCCTCCGCCTCACGGGCAGCTGCTTCTTCGGCTTCGCGAGCAGCTGCCTCTTCGGCCTCCTTCGCCTCCTGCGCTTCTCTTTTGGCCTTCTCCTTCTCAGCCTTCTTCTTTTCCTTCTCAAGCTTCTCCTGCTCCTTCTTGGTCAACTTTGGCTCCTTTTTCTTTTCCTTCTCCTTTTCTTCCTCCTTCTCTTTCTCCTTCTCTTTATCCTTGTCCTTCTTCGACTTGGACTTGGATGGCACCTCATCCCACATGTCGTCCTCCTCCGGTGGGGGAGCCTCATCGTCTGGGGGGGGTGGGGTGGGCTCGCGTGGCGGTGGATCAGGCTCGGCATTCTTGGAAAGCTTGCCCTTCTTCTTTTTCTTGGTCGTCATGCCCCACTCGTCCTCGGGCTCCTCGACAACGGGAGGCTCTTCCTCAACCGCTTTGCCGGACTTTTTCTTCTTGGAAGACGCAGACGCACCCCATCCGCCCCAGAAGTCATTGTTCTCCTCTTCCGGTGCAGGCTCGTCGCCGGGGGCATCTTTGGCGCTGTCATCGCCCTTCTTCTTCTTCTTCTTGTCGGACTTGCCCAGGCTGTCAAAAAAGTCAAAGTCATCGTCGGCTTTCTTGTCGTCGGGGGGCGGGTCGTCAGCCTTCTCAGACTCGCCCCATATGTCGTCGTCGGCCTTCTTGGACTTCTTGGACTTTTTAGTTGTCGTGCCCCAGTTCATCCAGTCGTCGTCAGCAGCCGGAGGAGGATCGTCGACTGGTTTGATAGAAGTATTGTCGCCATTGGAAGATGCCTCATCCTTGCCCTTCTTCTTCCTGTCTTTCTTGGACGTAGCAGCACCCCAAGTGTCCCAAGAATTGTCTTCCGTAGCCTTGCTGGTAGAAGCACCATCGCCGTTCGTAGAGGTGTCGTCTTTGCCCTTCTTCTTTTTGTCTTTCTTCGTAGTTGTGCCCCACGTGTCCCAGGTGTTGTCCTCGGCGGGTTTGTCGAGTGGCGTGTCGTCGACAGTGGCGGAGAAGTCGTCCTTGGCGGCGGCGGCGGCGGCGGCAGCAGCGGCCTTTTTCTTTTTGTCCTTTTTGGAAGTGGTGAAGCCCCAAGGATCCTCTTCCTCTTTTTTCTCTGCGACGGGCTCGGGCTCGGGCTCGGGCTCGGGAACTGGTTCCGGTTCAGGTTCGTAGACAATGGCGTTTTTCTTTTTCTTCTTGTCTTTCTTGGAAGTCGAAAAGCCCCAAGCATCCTCCTCGGGTTCGACTTTGGCGGGCTCTTCTTTGACTGGCTCGGGCTCAGGCTCTGGCTCAGGCTCAAAGACGATGGCATTCTTCTTCTTCTTCTTGTCCTTCTTAGAAGTAGAGAAGCCCCAGGGATCCTCCTCCACCTTTTTCTCGGGAACAGGCTCTGGTTCTGGTTCAGGCTCAGGAGCCGGCTCGGGCTCAGGCTCGACGGCCACTGCTTTGCTCTTCTTCTTCTTGTCTTTCTTGGAAGTGGAAAAGCCCCAAGCATCTTCCTCGGGCTCAGCCTTAGGTGGCTCTTCCTTGACAGGTTCAGGCTCGGGCTCGGGCTCAAAGACGATGGCATTCTTCTTCTTCTTCTTGTCCTTCTTGGAAGTAGAGAAGCCCCAGGGATCCTCCTCCACCTTCTTCTCTGGCTCGGGTTCTGGCTCAGGCTCAGGCTCAAGCTCAGGCTCAGCTTCGGGTTCGGGTTCAGGCTCTTTGACAGGTTCGACAACAGCGTCCTTTTTGCCCTTCTTCTTCTTCTTGGAGGTGGTGACAGCGAGGCCCCAAGGGTCTTCCTCGACCTTCTTTTCTGGCTCAGGTTCCGGCTCCGGTACAGGTTCTGGCTCGGGCTCAGGAGCGGGAGGATCAGGAACAATGACAGTGGCGGCAGCAGCGCCCTTTTTCTTCTTCTTGTCCTTTTTGGAGGTGGACACAGCGAAACCCCAGGGGTCCTCTTCGACCTTCTTCTCTGGCTCAGGCGCGACCTCCGGTTCGGGCTCCGGTTCTGGCTTGGGCTCTTCCTTGACGGGCTCGACGACGGCGTCCTTCTTGCCCTTCTTCTTTTTCTTGGAGGAAGTCGTCATGCCCCAGCCAAAGTCGTCCTCAACCTTCTTTTCTGGCTCGGGTTCCGGCTCAGGTTCCGGCTCTGGCTCTGGCTCGGGTTCCGGCTCGGGTTCAGGCTCGGGTTCCGGTTCCTTCAGCTTCTTGGTTGCAGATGCCCAGATGCTGGAGAATCCCCAGCCCTTGGAAGGCGCAGGCTCTGGCTCGGCTTTGGTGACCTCGCTGTCGGTGGCCTTGGCCTTCTTTTTGTTCTTGGAGCCCCAAGAGAGGCCCCAGTCGTCATCCTCGGCCGGCGGCTCAGGCTCTGGTTCAGGAGCTGGCGGCTCAGGTTCAGGCTCAGGCTCGGCAACCTTGCCCTTCTTCTTCTTGGACTTTTTGGTGGAGACGCCCCAGGGATCTTCTTCGACAGGCTCGGGCTCTTTGACAGGTTCGGGTGCTGGCGGTTCGGGCTCTGGTTCGGGCTCCTTGACAGGCTCGGCAGCAGCACCCTTCTTCTTCTTGGACTTTTTTGTCGTAGTGCCCCATGCGCTAGAGCCCCAAGGATCCTCTTCGGCTGGTTTGACGGGTTCAGGCTCCGGCTCTGGCTCCGGCTCAGGCTCAGGCTCCTTGGGGGGTTCGGGCTCGGGAATGGCGGCGGCTGCGGCACCCTTCTTCTTCTTCTTTTTGGATGTGGTGACGGCGAATCCCCAAGGGTCATCCTCGGCCTTCTTTTCTGGCTCAGGCTCAGGCTCAGGCTCCTTCTTTTTGGCGTCTTTCTTGATGGTGACAAAGGAAGGGAACATGGAATCGGCGGCATGCTTGGCATCATCTTCGGCGGACTTCTCTGGCTCCGGCTCAGGTTCAGGCTCCGCCGCCTTGGCGCCCTTCTTTTTCTTCTTGCCAGTTATGGGGGCACCCCAGCCAAAGTCAAAGTCGTCGGTCTTGGGCTCCTCGGCGGGTGGTGGGGGCGGTACTTCAACAACCTCTTCGACAAGTCCAGCCTTCTTCTTGGTCTTTTTCTTGCTGCCAAAGAAATCAAAGTCGTCATCAAATGATGTGGCGGCCTTTGCAGGCTCGGGTTCCGGTTCTGGCTCGGGCTCTGGAGCGGGAGGATCAGGGACAACGGCGGCGGCGGCTGCGGCGCCCTTTTTCTTTTTCTTTTTGGACGTGGTAACAGCAAATCCCCAAGGGTCATCCTCAGCCTTCTTTTCCGGCTCCGGCTCGGGTTCGGGAACAACAGGTTCCGGTTCAGGCTCGGGTGGCGTCTCGTCGGCCTTCTTTTTCTTGTTCTTCTTGCCGAGGCCCCAAACATCCCAGCTGGACTCCTCCTCTTTGGCTGGCTCAGGGTCCTTCGGTTTCGGTTCGGGCTCGGGTTCAGGGGGGTCGAAGATGTTGCTGGAGACATTGTTCTTGCCGACCACAGTCTTCTTTGTTTTCTTGGAGGTGGCCATGCCCCAGAAGTCGTCGGCGGCGGGTGCGGGCTCAGGCTCTTTAGCAGGCGGCTCCTCAGCCTTGGGCTCTTCGGCAGCGGGGTCGTCGAAAAAGGAGGCGGTGGCACCCTTCTTCTTCTTCTTGTCCTTCTTGCTGGTGACAGGTGCGAACCAGTCGTTTTCGGGAGGAGTCTCTTTCTCGGCTGGCTTTTCAGGCTCGGGCTCAGGGTCTTTGGCCTTCTTCTTCTTACTGCCGACCGCCCCCCATTCGCCCCAGGTGTTGTCCTCCTCCTTCTTCTCCTCGACAGGGTCGTCGTCGCCCCAGAAGCCGGTCTTCTTCTTCTCCTTTTTGTTGCCGAAGCCAAATCCAAAGCCGTCGTCTTTCTTGTCGTCTTCTACCGGTGCTTCCTCGGCAGGCTCCTCTTCACCAAAGGCGCCAAAGCTGATGGTTTGCTTGGTCTTTTTCTTTGGTTTGGGTCGGTTGATGCTCCATGGATTGCCCTCTTCCTCCTTTTTCTCGTCCACTTCGGGGGCAGGTTTGTCATCCGCCTTGCCAGAGGACCCAAAGTTCCACGCGGAGCCTGTATTCCATGAGTTGCCCCAAGTGCCAAAGGATTGTGTTGTTTTGGCCGTGGAAGATTTGCCTATATTGATGTCGATCGCCGGGGTTGCGTCGTCTAGTTTGATTTCGTGAAAGGCATCGAGTTTGCCGGCGGGGGCAATGTCCGGAAGGAGGTCGTCGAATTTGGAAGATGTCTTCTTGTCTTCGTCTTCGTCGAGAGAAAATAGGTTGGTTTTCTTGCCCTTCTTCTTGGTGCCAACAGCAGTGAAGTTGCCCCAGACATCATCAGCGGGCTTGTCGTCCTTTTTGTCGTCATCCTTCTTGTCGTCGTCCTTCTTATCGTCGCCGCCATCGCCAGAGCCGCTGGCACCACCGGCGCCAGTATCCTTATTGGCGTCACCGGCGTCGCCGTCCTTTTTCTCGCCATCGTCGCCACCTCCTCCGCCATTGTTGTTGCTGTTGTCGGCGGCCCAATTGAACTGCTGTGCTGGTGCCTTCTTCTTCTTCTTGGCGGCTTGCCAGAAGCCATCAGTGGAAGAGAAGTCGATAAAGTTCAAGTTCATGCTGGGGTCAGGGAACAGATCTGAAGAGTCTTCTTTGCGGGTTGGGCGACGGGAGCCAGTTGCTGCTGGTGGCTCGCCAATGGGTCGATCGGAAGGGGTTATGCGCCGGTCCGGGCAGGCATCGATCTGGTGCGGGTCCAGAAGGGGTCCGTCGTCTTCGGGCTTGGGCGGCTCGGATGCGCAAGGCGTACGCAGGTCATGCGCCCATTTCGGGGAGACGCTCGGTACAATGAGGCGGGAGGTGTGACAACGTTCTTTCAGGGGTGGGCGTTTGGATGTCGGCAAGGAGCTCTGATTGCAAAAAGGTGGTTAGTAAACACAAAGAGTCGGAAAAAGAAACACGCGATCTGTCAACATATCGATGCGATAAATGGAAGGAAGGGGCATTTCCGATCCGGGGTAGCGTGCCGTTGCGCGTGAGATGAGATTAATGTGATGCGCCTAGGGGGGCGCGTGCCAGCCTGCCAGCCATTTTGACGATGGCTGGCGCGCAAGAAGGGGGGAAATGAAGACTGAGGGGAACATCCTTGTATTCTCCGAACCGCCCGCCACACTAGACGCGATAACCCCCTCTTCTAGAATGCGGGAAACAGGGTAGATGGCGTTTCCGGTAAAGGTGCAGTTGGGACATTGTAAATGACATAAACAGGGTCATTTCGAGGTTGGCACAGGACGAAAAGTTGGAGTACCAAGCAGATTGGAACATAACCACAGCATGCGCGCAACGTCCTCTTGACTTGCGACGACACGTAACGACCATGTAGAGCATGCAGCTCGAGTATGAAACAGCAAGAGCCGCGGGAATTGCGAGGAACAAAAGCAGAAAGGGGAGAAAGGAGAAAAGGCTTCTTACTCGTAGCTGAAGCCACGCACGGGCTATGGTGTGAAAGCGCAAGCGCAGGTCGTCGGCAGACCATGGCAAGCGGTCGACGTCAATGTCGGATGCAGTCACCGTCCTATCATCCCACCCAGTCGTCCTCGTCCCATAGCGGATTATCGTTTCGCAGGCGTACGCGGCGCTTTTTATGACTGCGCTGTCGGGGCGCGACATCAGAAGATTGGCCGCGGCCATTGTGATTGTCTTGCAGGCTGACGGTATACTGGGAAGCAGATGTCAAACTCATGGACGCAATGGGAAAACGAGAGCCGGCAAGACTCGACGTATCTAAGAGCGAAATGCGAGCAAGTGGGTGAGAGGGGGTAGGTGAACGGCGGAGGGGGGAGAGGGCTCGATGTTCGTGATTGCAAAATAGGCCGAGTTGTCGTGTCGTCGTCGGCGCTGTTGAAAATTGTCGCGAGAAGATTGGCGTCGAGTTCGGCCTGTACGTTAGATATACAAAACTGGGGGATATCCAAATACAAGAAGCTGGACAGGAGGCAAGCGCTGCACGCAAACAATCGCTTCAAGAAACAGAAAGAGTGAAAAGCAAAATAATAAGCCAAATAAAAAGGGGGGGAAGCAAATTCAAGAAACAAGATCAAGGAAAAAGGGGAGTCAGGTAACGGGAGAGTCGGTGAGTATCTGCAACGCGGTTCGCTGGAAGAATAAAAAGAAAAAGTCAGTTCTGATTTGCGGGAACGAGTGCAGTCGTCCTATTTGAGCAGGCTGTATGACCGTTTATGCTTCTGTCTGTCCATCTGTTTGTCTGGACGCCGCCCTCTTTGGATGCAGCTGCAAGGGCGACGCGGGCTGAAGATCTTGCTGGGAAGAGGGTGGGATAACGGGATTGGTGTTTGCCTGGACGAGTGAGATACACTGGGAGGGGTGATATGGGATGTGAGAGGACCGTGTGAGGGAGAAAAGGGATCACAGAAGCAGAAAGAGATGGTGGAGGGAGGGAAACGACGGAGAGAGGCCAGACGGCGAGGCCATGGAGGGTGGCTCTGTGTGACACACCAGCCGCGAGAAGGGATGAGTACTTGGACAGAGCACAAAATGTGAAAGGGAAGAATAAGAAACGTGGAATATGAATGTGAAATGTGAAATGAAGCTGTGAGCGTCGTCTGGGCGAGTAAAGAGAGAGCTGAGCCTAACGAAAGGCCGTGAGGAGGGGCAAAAGGTGACAACAAAATCGTGAGGGAGCCCGGCTGGAGAAAACACAAGCAGATCGATCGCAAGCTTGCTTTTACAACACACTCGCAGATATAAATGACGGACCTAAAAGAGGAAAACGCGGCTCATAACAAAAATGTGTGTGTCGCGAGACGCAGGTCATGCGCGCAGGCGAGGAGACAAGAGAGAGGGACCCCAGACATGAAATCCAGTTTATCGGTGATGAGGGGAACGGGCAACCAGAAAAAAAAAGAGGAAGAGCAGAACGGACAAGCAGGATTGGACGGGGAGGAGGGAGCGCAGAAGGTGTGGGTGGTGTAGTATTCACATATTTTGACGACACTGTGAAGAGGGATAGAGCATAAGAGGGAGGATATGGGCAGGACAGTCAGACGGACAGTGCAAGATGGGACGAAAGACATACGCATAGGCCGCAAGGAAAACAGTAGGAAGTATGAGATCACATACCAAAAGGCGGTGCGTCGTCTGTTGTCGGCCGGCCGTCCTCTGAATGGTCGTGTGCCTGCGTAGTCTCGTGAAGACACGACAGGAGGCGATGTAGAGGGAAAAGAAAGAGAAAAACGAAGTGCAGATGCAGCAGCAAAAGCAGCAACAACACCACGAGGCGAGAGAGAGGCAAGCGGCCAGGCAAGGTCAGGCCAAAACGGGCGGATCGGGAGAGGCAAGCGACAAAAACGGGTATGTCGAGCACCACTGGAGCCGTCGGCAGGCTGCTGATCGTGGGCGAGGCCGACTACTGCGCGACTGCTGCAGGGTAGTGGGAAGTGGAAGCGTGAGAGTGGCCGGACGATAAACAGGGTCGTCGGTTCGCAGTGTGGTCACTGGTGAGTGCTGGGCGGCGGGCAAGCTCGATGACGCCCGTCTTCTTTTCGTCTGTTTTCTTTTTGGGGTTCTCCTCTTCGTCGTCGCTAAATCGTATTTTGGGGGCGTCGTCTTCCGTACGACGCGGGTTTCTCTTCGTTTCGTATCCGCGTTGTCGTCAATTGTTGTCGTCTGTTTCCCGAAATGGGAGCTGTTGTGGAAGAGAAGAGAGAAAAGGAAAAGATCCAAATAGAGAGGGAGAAAAAAAAGTAAGAAACCCGCATTGATGGGCGGAAACTGGGGATGGCTGGGAAGGGCCGCGATTGGCACCTGCCGTAGGTGGGCGCTTTATTTGGTGCTGCAAGTGAATTTCCCTAACAATTTTATTTATTTTACTTATTATTTTGGGGCGTGGGACAACACTGGGGTGTGCCAAAGACGACGTGCTACGTAACAAAAGGGCAATTAACCGCACCTTCCTCATGAACAAAAACGAAAAGAAAAATATATCGGAGGAAGGAGACAAAACCTCTCGAGTCTCTGGTCAAGGAAGCAGCCTTGCACACCCTCTTTCCCTATCCTGTTCCAAGACATCACGCAGGGAGAAGGAACTTGTCGGATGACCCGCCAGCTTTTGGGGGTATTTTATTGATGTCCTCACACTTCCCCTTCCTTGTGTCGAACGTTTGCGCTGATCGCGCCTGCCCAGTCTCGCCGGTCTAACCACCTGGGGAACGGAGAGCGACATCACTTTTTTTTTTACAGGAAGGGTCGACCGACGTAAGGAAGCCGTAATAACTGGCAAAGCTGGACAGCACCCTTGCAAGCTGGGCTGTGATTCCTCTCCCTGGGGCGATGGATGGGGACAACAATTGGACGCAGACCGTCCTGCCAATGCCATCATCGGGCGACAGCGACGCTATTTAATCTGGCGCTCACGTTGTTATGGGCAGGCTCTAGCTGTCAGGAAAGTGGATTGTCTTGATTGATCCATCTAAGAAATAAGAGAGGCCAGAGACCCCGAATTTCGTGTGGTTTTTCTGGCAACTTTCGGCCTCTCTGCCTCCAGCCATTTATCGGCGAGATGGTGGGTCCTTTCCAGTCGTTCCTCGTTATTCGTCCGTTTCCATCGTCCGTTATGCACCTCCTTCTGACACTGGCCAGTTTTGCCTCGTCTCCTCGTTTTCTAGCTTCGCATGTGTTTAATTGCATCCCACAGCGGTCTATTGCGGTGCTCCGTAAATAGAGTTTCTCATATGGATAAAAGAGGACGACAGGACGTCGTCGTTGCTACATCTTCTCAACCCTTTCTTCAGAGCTTTTTTTTTGACAATGTATCGCGTTGAGTTTTCCATCTTTTTATCGGGGTGCCCACGCACATCGCGTCCTCACTTTTTTCTGTGTTAGGTTTTTTTCTGTGTGTCACCCCTCTCTTTTCATGTCTCAGCAACATTTTTTTCTGTCCTCCCTCTGTTCCCCTCACCAAGCCCTCAAATCCACCCCCTGGTCTTGCCCTACTCGTTGCCGGGACAGAGCTGTTTGGAGTCTGTGCAGAAGGGGAATGGGTGCCAGGCAAGGGAAAACACAGGAGAAATGAAAAAGATGTCATAACGGAACACAGAAGAGTGAGTGCAACCCCTGTGGGAAAGGAAGTAGCCGAAAGAGGTAAGGAAAACTCTTCTTTCTGGGATCTGCCAGAAAGAAAAATAAATGCGGTGGCAGGGGGGCTAATTCAAACAGCCGAGCCAGGCTGAGGAGTTTCCTTTGCCCGAATACCCAAATTCATCAGGGAACATCAGGGAACAAAGCCGCCTGGAAGAAGAAGAGGAAGAAGGTCGTCCAGGGGCTGAAACATGATCTTCCCGCAGCGGTTTGGCGGAGCAGTCCGTGAACCGCCAAAGACGAGACAAACTCTGGACGATTTTGTTCTTCATCACTTTCTATTTGTTCTTTTGATTTTTACTCTTTTTCTCCGATGGCAAAGCGCGATCTGACCGCCTCAAACTTTTTCTCAGGCGCGTCGCCAATAGCGAGCCCAGTCATGGACTCCGTGCGTCAGTCAATATGACAGGCATTTTCTTGTATATTTAATGGGGGGGAGAAAAGAAACGTCAAACAAAAAACGCGGTCTGGAAATCGCGTCAAAGTCGCGTTGGACTAAAACCAAGACCAACGAAACATAACCCGGGACGGGTCGCTATTCGCCGCTGCACCATCGCGTGGCAAATTGGTGTCGGCTCTTTAGACTTTTTCTTGACAGTTTTGTCCACCGCTTTCTTGATGTCAACGCCTGGGTATCGATACATATGTCGCTGGGCAGCGATGCGCCATTAGTGACAGCCGCCCGCCTGTACCCATACAGACGTCTGATATGCGATACCACCTAGATGCACATACTCAGTACGGAGTTCGCATATGTGCAATAATGCGGTACAAAATAACGTCTGCAATTTCAATACGTGGAACGCTGTTGTCGTCCAGTGGTCGCAAAGTATCACTACTTCGTAAGGAATTAAGGATCGTTGAAAGGCCGGGCCACTAAAACCTGTGGCTCATCAATGCATCGTGGTGCTGCATTGCTACTCTACCTTCGTCTGCACAGTGATGCAGTGCTGATGGTTCTCTATATTGCGAGCTATTTGTAGCAGGCTTGGCCGGGCCAGGGTTATCAACAGACTGCCGATTCCATCCGCCATTGGCCAGGCCTTTCAAGTTGACAAACTCCGTAGTGTGGCTGGTTTCTGGAGGTCGAAACTAGCATTGGCATCTTCCTATCCCAACACAGCCCATCTGATAATTTATTGTAGTGGCTTGGGCCTGGACGCCTGTCATACTATCTTTCAACTGTAACTTCGATCTTATAACTCACGTGCTTGTCTGTTGACGCTGGCCACTTCTGCCGGGCCATATTAACTTCCTTTCCTGGACAAACATCTGGACTTGGCTGAGCCTGTGCCCCCGTAGTTGGGTAGGTTTGCATTGCATATACAAGAACGAGTTATTTTTGCTGCAAACGCCGTTCCGACACGAGTCGACGCTGCCGAGGGTGGCTCTCGTTGTTTCTCCGTCCTCCCCATATATTACTCCGCAGACAGCAAGTAGAGATGCTCAAAAGGACCAAGACAGAACCGCAGAGAAAAATACAAACAAAAAAATCGAGAAAATTCTGCCCGCCCTGCAGAAGGTCGACTGTAGCTACATGCAAGAGTTGAGAAATCTTAAAAACACTTTATTGAAGCGGCTGGGAAAGTTTTACAAAAAAATATGAGGAAAAACACAAACCGTTTCCACTGCTGCATTACTCGTTGCTTCATAACTCGCTATTTTCCTCCGATGACGACCCAGCGACCCCTCCTTCCCCCCATCGTGGTGGATCTTCACTGTGAGGGCAGAGCTTTACTGGCCGCTCAAACTGCTCGAGCAACTGTGCTCTTCATGCACGTTCCCGCCCCGGTCCAGAGCTTCACAGCCCAAAGTAGAATAGTGTCTCGCTCACCGCTTCATTGTAAAGCGGCTGCAGGGGGGTTAGGAATAGCAGGCAACAGGAAGAGAGATAATTCAAAGGCAGAAAGGAAGAGAAAACAAGAGAGGAAACACGAGAATGACGCGAGGCATGGCAAAAGGTTATCCGCAGGGATTTGAAAGTGGGATGGCAGAAAAAACTTCTGCAAGATGCTGAGGAAAAGGAAACAAAATAGAGGGGTATTTTGACAGGGTTGGCATCGTTCTGCCAACCATTTGCCGTGCAGTATTCTGACCTGTCTGGACGGCAGCCTTGCGGGCGTGGGATAATTCTGCTTCCACTCACCGCTTCTTGCGGATATTCGCCTCTCAAGATGACAAGTGGGCACGTTCTTACAGCTGTCTCTTCTTGTGGGCATATGAGTGGGCCGTTTGGGAAGAAACAAAACAACGGTTGGCAACGTGTCGTGGAGGCTCTTCGGAGGACAGGATGATGAGCAGGCTGAAGAAGGGTAAAATGGTATGGCATTCGAAATCATTATTGCAGCAAAGCATCCCGAGGCACCCCGCTCGTATGCAAGAAACATACCCTTTGGGCATCAAGGCAGCCAGGCGTAAATAGTGCATACGACGTAGGAATGGGAATGGCTTGCTCTGCGTCGGGTCTATGGAGCTGAAGCAGCGCATTTCCGGGTATGACGGACACGACATGTTGAAATTAGAGGTGCATTACACCGGCCGTGCCGGGGAGTAACGGCAATGTTCGGTCTCAGACTCTTGCATCGCAATATCTTCGGTCAGGTAACGGAGCGGGACCAGGGTACGTGCCGGGCAGGGTCTCGGCCGTGGCCCGGGAGACCAGGTTGTTTGATTCCACCCTGAAGGCAAACAAACGAATGGCCAACGCTAACACGGGAAATAAAGACAAAGCAGCGGTCAGTAATAAGAGCTCAATACTCCGTATAATGGGCATGGAACAACGAATTTGACCGCATGAGAACAACGGGTCAACCTTTCAGCGCGCCGATGCGCAACAAATTCAGCCTTTGCATGCGACCAGTAAAAAAGAAAGTGGCTAGCTGCGATACATGGAGATTCAGAACATAAAAGCTGAAAATAGGCGCTCAATAGCATAACGTATTGTGTGGCATGAAAGTGCATATCAAAACGATGTTTCCTAGAGAATATATGAGCCTCGTTGTGTGAAAAAAAAAATAAAAAGCAATTGCCAAGTTATGCGGATAGAGAGATGGGAACATGACGCAGCCACAATCATATCCCGTTGTAACTGAATGTGATGCGGATAGCGGTTGAAGACAGACTGCAGCGCGTCTATTTGCGGGGAGGGGGGCTAAATTTAGAAGGCAACTGTTGGGCTGTCGGGGGCTAGGCTTTGCTTGCAGTTGGCCATTTCTACCACTGCCTGATCCGCACACAGCCATGATGGTAGGACCCCCAAGAAAGCGATATTCGTCGATTTATGCTTTTATCAATTATTCTGTATTTATTTTTATTCTTTTTGTGCTGTGTTTCGGCCTCTTGCCTCAATGGGAGGATTACGACGTTGCCCGCTTCATCGAACGGAAAGGGTGGAAAGAGCGGAGGAGGTAGGAGAGGAAGGAACGAAGAGGGCTTTGAGTCGGCCAACGAATGAACTCAAAGACGGAGAGACCGTTGTGAAGAGAGAGAGGGCGCGGCGTTTGGCCTAGTTTGGCTACACGGCGACGATACGAGCCCATTTTCCTCACCCAGCCCCATATGTCTGTTGTAATTTCATAGAAGAGATCACTTCCGGCGTACACAGTTCAAACCCGTTGCAATAAGCTTTTTTTGGTGCTGCGCAGTGCGCTTGTTTTTATTGGGGTCCCGCGTCTAGTTTTGGAAAGTGCGACCATTGCGACCATTGCGACCATTGTGACCGTTGCGACCGTGACTGCCTACCACTACGTCGAACCTACATACTCCGTACAAAACAGCTGACTGCCAGCCTCGGGAAGGAAAGGGTTTTGGGCGGTCGCATCTCAAACGATCTTTCTCGGGAAACGGCCCCTCTTCTCACATCCAGTTTCTCACTCTCCCCCAGTGCTCACTCAAATTCTCGCCTCGTGTCGCTTGTGCTGCCTCGATTCCAATTCGCTTTCTTTCATCACCTCTCGCATCCCTTTCCCTGCCTTTTCCCTCTCCCCTATTGCATCCAGTGCATTGTCTGCCATTGTGCCACAAGCAGGGCCGACAGCCGCCGGGAACCAACGAAACAAAGAGCAGGGTCACCCTTTCGAAACAAATAAAGAAACAGAAACAAAAAGGGGAAGAAAAGAACGGCAGAAAAGCCATCTCGAAAGAAACGTTGACCACGCAAGTCGAAAAGGGTGACAATGCAATATCCCTTGACCTCGATTTTCTGAACAACGTCACTCTCTTCTCATCTCTTCCTCATACTTCGAGGCTCATTTGCTCTCGGCTTCAATTCAGTACATCGCCCGTCGCAGCATCATTATTCGCTTCCACGGCTTCTACGGTTCTCAAAAGGCTCACTTGCAAGCCACCGCCGACCATATTACTCGAGGCTTCTTTCCCCTTGTGAAGTCTCCTCTTGGCGATATTTGATCAGCCTTGCATCACTTCACATCCACCATCACGCATCTGCACAAGCTCCACCATGCCGTTCCTCACCTTCAACCTTTCTTATCCGCTACCGGCCGAGTGCCAGCCCCAGCGCGTCCTCGACGCCCTCCACCGCTACGAACCTCTCATCACGCCCAACCCCTACTTGGTCTCCTTCCGCCGCCGGCCCGTCGACCTCACAGAGATAGTCGATGATCCGTTCTTCCGGGAGGATGGACAGGCCCTGGCTGCCTTTGAAGTTGTCGACCGCATCGTGCTCGTACCAGGCGTCGCCTCAAAACAGGTTGTTATCCCGTGTGTAATGCAGCGCTTTGCCGGCGGCGTGCGGTGCCGAAGCTTGGCAGCAGGTGGCGTCCGTGTATGGAGCACGTGGCGGGTGCTGCCGGCGGGCCAGGTAGTGGCCGACAACTCATCATCATCCAAACGCTCTTCGGTACGCACGTCTCGAGACGAGGGCCGGCGAAGCCGGAGCAACTCGCTGGCACAAACACCGGTCACAGCAGCAGCGACGCTCGCACAGGCCCCAACGCCACCAGCGACACCGCCAACCACCAACGGCAACAACCCTGCCGGTGCTGGTGCCGGTGCCATTGTGTTTCCCGAGAGCGGCGAGGGCTACGAGATTGTCGAGGAGGCCCGTGTCGAGTGCGGATCACTTGTCAAGCCATTTGTTGGTCGCAGCTTCCGGGAAGGCCACATTGAGATCTTGCGTCAGGTTGTTAAGGGTGTCTTGGATGAAAACGAGCGGGCCAAGATGAGCTACGTGTATATGTGAGAAGGTCATTTCTTTCTGTCGATCTTCTTGTTGCTTTACTTGTTCTTGCATTTCCCTCCTCTTTTTTTCTACCTCTTTCTACAGTAAGACGGGACATACCCTCCTGTAAACGGAATGGCGTTGGGAACTGTGGCTTGTTTGGGACATAGCTTTTGAGTTTTCTGTATAACTCTGTTCATTCTTGCTTCTGCTTTTGTAGCGAGTTATTTGCTGCTATCAATCGGATACAATCTGTTCCTTGTAACCGTTGCGTCATCCTCCCCTTGCGTGAAATAAAATGCTTCTTCCCCCTCACTCATGGTCATCTAACTACTACCTGCTACACCGTTTACTGCTTGATGGTGTAGACCAGCTTGCCACCGCTAACTTTGTCGCCCTTGAGCTCCTTAAGGCCCACCAGCACACCCTCAAGGTCGGCACCGCCCCGGTTGACGTACGTCCGTGCCGGCTTGAGCTTGCCGTCGTTGATCAGCTTGCGCGTCGACTCCCAGAACTGGCGGGCAACCTGCAGGTCCGTCGAGCTGGCCTCGAAGGGCATCCACTTCTCAAAGTACTCGCCAAAGGCCGTGTAGTATAGGGTCATGCCGCCGTCGATGCGGGGGTCAATCTCCTTGAGCGGCTCAAAGGGGTTGAAGAGCAGCTGGTAGTACTGCAGGCTGCCGGGGCCCTCTGCGAGCGAGGCAGGAGTAAGGGCCAGAGCCTTGGCGCAGAACTGTGCCGTCTCCACGTACGAGATGCAGTCCCAGGCGTAGCGCAGGGCGCCGCCGTTAAGCGCCGTCTTAATATTAGCCAGGGCAGCATCAGTGTCGTGGTAGTCAATGACCTCGTCGGCACCCAGCGACTTGAGGTACTCGGCGTTCTTGGGCGAAGCCGTTACCAGGACGCGGTAGCCCGACAGCTTGGCAAACTGGATGCCCAGGATACCAGTGGCCGTGGCACCACCGTAGATCAAAATGTTCTCGGGCGTCTTGAGCGGGTTCTCAGGGGTGGCCAACTTGAGGCCCTGGTAGAAGCCCTGGCCCACAGTCGTGGTGCCGAGGGGCAGGCTGGCGGCATCCTCGTCGGACATGAAATCAGGGATCTTGAAAGCCAGATCCGGCTTGGCGGCAATGTAGTCGGCGAAAGCACCGTCCTCCTTCTGCACCTGGTTCCTGTACGGGTGTTAGCAAAGAAACCGATCTCGGCTTTGGCAACCTCAACTTGGGACTAAAACATACGATCCGTGGGCACCGCCAGCAATGCGGTCGCCAACCTTGAATGGCTGCGTCACCTTGGAGCCAACAGCAACAACAACACCAGCGTAGTCACAGCCAACACGGGTACCGCTCGGGTCGCCGCCGATCAGGAAATCAGCCGTCTTCCAGTCTGTGGGGTTCAGCGCCACGGCAGTTGTGCGGACGAGAAGGTAGTCATCCCGAAGCTTGGGTGTCGGCACGGCCTGCTCGAGGACAATCTCGCCCTTGGAGCGGACAACGAGGGCCCGGGTAGTAGAAGGGATGGAAGAAGACATTGTGAAGGACTGTGGTTTGGCAGAAGTGTTTTGTTTGGTAAAAAAAAAAGCGAAAATCTAGAGTTCACTGGGTTAGATGAAGCTCTCCTGGTTTTGTTTTGGTTATATGAAGCTTTAAAGCTCGAGATCAACTAGGCGGGGAGAGGGGATCTCAAAAGTGGGAATAGTATGGCGATATGGCAGGTGGAGGCAGGAGCATTAAAGCCGGAACGACTGGTGCGGTCTTAAAGCGGCCGGTCGTGCCACAGGAAAGGAAAGGCGGCAATGGATATATGTTTGGAACGGGAGGTAAGGAGCGAGCGTACTTGATGTTGCAGCGAGCAAAGGAGCAGATGTTTGGATATGGAAGGAGCAGTTGAGATGTCACCCAATTGCAGATATGCGTTTGATTGACCCTTTTTATGTTTTAATCTTGTCTTCAAAACATGCAGCCGGTCCTTTCTATATGTACTTTCTCGGGACACCGGTAGGTCCAGTTAACCGCTCCGTCCGTCCTTTTTTGGTTTCCATCTTTGCTGATTAACTACCCTGGCCTCGGTTGGGCAGACGAAAAAACGTGTTTCTGTTTTCCCCTACTTTTCCTACAGAAAACGTATGATGACCAAGCGTAGCCATGATATAATTATTATTAAGCCAGCAGGGAAACAGCACTAGACGCCAAAGCCCGCTGGTTGAGTTGGCAGAAAAAATGTTTCGTGCCCTTGGCATGAACAAAGGTCAAGCAGAACCGCGCTGCCGCGTTGGGAGCATTTTCGATCTGCGCCACGCGGCTCCGATGGTGTTTGGCCTTTTGGACACTTGGACCTGGCTTTGCGGGGTGAGACTGTCCTAATTGGGGACTTTTACTGGACAGTATTATTGACCGTGGTGCGCGTGGTGGGGAATAACACAGACGCCCTGACGCCAATGTCGTACTCAACTGGCCTATGATTATGAAGCGAGAAGCTTAATAATTCTCGATTGTTGACCTTAACAGCAATTGCGTCTAAAAGCTTCTAGATCCCCAGAAGGATTTAAAGGATCCTTTGGAATCTTTCAAGGGGTTGGTTTGTATCTCACGATATCACCAATTTTGCTTACAATTTCCATTCTATGGGAATGCACAGATGCTGTGTTTGTAAGAGGGCAGACAAGCAAGCAATAGGCTCGGGTTGATGGGACAGGCCATCTTTCCTTGGAATTCAGAAATCATAGAAATCATACTGGACTTCAAAACGAATACGGAGAAAGAAGTGGCTGTCGTAAGCTTTTTTCTGCCTGCTATTCTTTTTATTCTCATTTTTGTATGGTTTTCTTTTCTTTTTTTTTTTTTTGTTGGTCCGAATTTTCGTTTTCATTTTTACATTCTGTTATCTTGACAGCTTTTCCTGCATTGTCTGGTCCGCAATGAAAAGCGAGAAATTCCCGAGCTGCCCTTGCCCAATTGTAGGTAGCATTCATAGGCTGCATTAAACCGACGTTACGTAATTCGAGTCTCCAAAATATCCTGGGTATTTTCGGTTCCTAGCAGCCTCGTCTCTTTGTTCACTGGAGACTGGTTCCCCTCACTGGCCCTTTGAGTCCTTTGAAGCACTATGAAGCTCTCTTCAGATGCTGCCAAAGACAATTCGCGCAAAAGTACCGCGCAGCTCACCGTTATTCTCGAAAGAAAGCACGTCGCATAAACCAGTATCTAAAATAAAGTTGGTATCTTTTGCTAGGGGCCATAGCTCTAAGAAAAAAAGGACTCGAAGCATGTGGCAGATAGGCTGTAATAAAGGACGCAAGATACAAAAAGACAATACATCTGAAGTGTATGGTCCCCGTGACATCAGACAATTGACCATTGTAGTACAGAAAAAGGACGCGGTGGTTTGCAGCTGCAAAAGAATAAACCAATAGAGTTATCACCAGAAGAGAACACGATCAAGGACGACGTTGAGAGTATCATGGGTACAATATCCAACAAATAGTAGTCAAATAAAACGAAACGAGAAAAAAAAAATCCAAAAAAAATAACCAAAGGGGGGTCTCAGAAAAATATCAGAAGAAAAAGAGAAAAAGAGGAATATTCTATCAACGGTTCCAGTCCATACCCAGTCGGGGTCTGCGTGCCAAGCGTGTATGAATTTGAGCAACCCAGCGAAAAGAAAAGCAAGAAAAGGTGTCATCCACATTGAGGGAGAGCCAGAAAAAAGATTGGGAAATCGTCAAAAGTCGAAAGCAACAAAAGCATGAAAGTCATGAAAAAAGGACCAAAGAAAAGAAACCCAAAAATAAGAAAAAAACAACTATTGACCACCTAGGTCTGAGTTGTAGCCAATGTCGCCATAGTTCTCGTTCATGCTGCCCTCGCCAAAACCGGTGCCAGGACCAGAGACGTAACCGCCATCGTCGCCGTCGTCAAAGTCGCTGGCGTCAAAGCTACTGCGCCCGCTGAGATCATCCTCCATACCCGAACCAGTGCCGCTCATGTCAACCTGTGACCAGTTGACCTGCGCGAGCGCTGGGTACTGCGCCAGCAGAGCTGCGGGCAGCGCATAGTTGCCAGCAGCATCGATGGGGTAGCCCGTGTTCGGGTCGATTTGTGGGGGCGGCTGTGCCGCCATCATCATATTCTGTTGAGCAGCTGCCTGCGCCTGCATGTGCTGCTCTTGCCAAACACGTTGGCGCTCCAAGAACTCCTCGTCGAGCAGCGGCTTGATGCAGATGCGGCCCGCCTCGGACCGGAAATGACGGCCCAGAGCGTCGGCACGTGCGAAGCGGCGACCGCAGCCCCACTCACCGCCAACCTTGAGATCACCCTTGCAAACAAACTTCTTCTCGCCTGAATGCAAGCTCTCGTGACGTTTCCGATCGTGCTGGCGCGCAAAGGCTTTGCCACAGAAAGTGCATACAAAGGGCCGCTCGTCGGTGTGCGTGCGCAAATGAGACCGCAGGTTGTAGGCGCGTGTGAAGCGCTTCGGGCACAACGTGCACTGGAACGTCGCCGGGTGCTTCTGCGCGCGTTTCGTACCAGCGCCAGAGACGGCACCGCCTGCCGCGCCAGCCTCGCCAGAGTTGGCTGCAGCGAACTCGGGGTCGGCAAGGCGAAGAGCCATAATGTTGTTCGGGACAGCTGATGTCGAGAGTCTGCGACGGTTGCCGGCCACAGCACTTCCCGACCGCTCAAGCGGCGACAAGGACCGTGAGGCATCGGAGCGCGGGCTTGAACCGACATTCGGTGACAAACTGCTAACACTGACGTTAGATGCGGCGCCTCCGCTGTATGGGTCGGTAATAGCACGACGTCTTGCGCGACCTAATGAGTGACATTCTGTTAGCAACCGTTACGTTATCTAGTGATCGAGCCTAAAAATCAGTTTACATACCACGCTGTTCGGGCGGTGTGAGGGCGTCGGTGTCAATCATGGGCTTGCCATCGAACATGCCTCTTGAGACTACGGTTGTGGGCGCAAAGTCAATCTCGATTGTAGGTGCGATCTGGGGGATGGGCTGGGCCATATCGGCGCTGGTTGTCGGCAACTGAGGGAAGGCCTCAGAGCCCGAGACGGCGCCATAGGGGTACGAAGCGTAGGTGCCGTCATTGGGCGCCTGCAGGATGAAGTTGCCCGATGCCTGGTTCACGTCTGGCACAGACTGGGGAAGAATGCGCGGGGAGATGGCAGGACTGTGAGATGGGCTGCGTCCGACATAGCCACTCGATATGCTGAAGCTGTTAATGCCGTGAAGCTCTTGATACACGTCGCCATTCTCTTCCGCGCGCAGCATGGGGGAGCTCTGTTGGTGCTGGATGGAGTCGGCGAAGCTGTCTTGGCCGACAATGGACGGCGAGTGCCCGCCGATGGAAGACGCATCTGAGTATTCAGAGGCGGTCCGGCGGTGGCCTTGAAAGTGCGGCGCATTCCAGTCGTGCATGAGAGCCGCCTCCGGCGCCAGTGAGGTGTTGCGCGAGTGGCGACCGACAGGCTGAGCAAACTGATGGTTGTTGAAGGAAGGAGACTGGTGCGCAGAGCCCGCGGCGAGGGCGTCCACACCGAGCAAGTGCGGCGGGGTAGGGCTGTGGTGTGCCTGTGAGGTGGCCATGGCGTTGATGTCTGAGGTTTGCGGCTGCTGCTGCTGGTCGAACAGAGGGGTAGACAGCTGGTCTGCAGACGAGGTAGGGAAAATAGTGAAGTCCTCTTGGGGAAAGGCCTGCTGGGGATCGAGGAAGCCTTGACTGAACGAAGCGCCGGCGGGGTCGGCCTTGAGTTGGTCGGCAAAGGACAGGCTCGGGTCAAAGGCAAGGTCCTGCTGCTGGAGACCCGGTTGTGTAGTTGCGAGGAAGGTAGCTGCGCCACCGTTGTAGGCAGACAGGTCGGCTTGCGGTTGAGATGTGTTGAAGGCTTGCTGCGATGAGGAGTCAAGAGCTAGACCCAACCCGAGTGTGTTGGAATTGGAGACGGCGGCTTGGTAGTTGGCATCAAAGTTGCGGGCTGGTGAGTGCGATGGCGAGTGGCTTTGCTTTATATCAAGACCTTGTTGATCGACCGGGGCAGGCGACCGGCCACGGGAAGGCTGTATCTGGTCCATACTTGTAGATGTATGAAGTCGAGGGCTTGTCAGATACTTGCGTCTGGTGTGCGTGTGTAATGTGTGTGCGTGCGGTGCACCTCCGTTTGGTGTGGCGTGTGGTGTGTATATGCGTGAGAAGAGCTAGCTCGTCTTCCGATTTCTATTCTTGTTCTGGGGTGTGTATCGACTTGGGGCCGTTGTGCTGGTTTGTCGTGCGAGACCCCCTTTCGGTGCTGCGTGCTTGGGACACAATGCGGGACCCTGGTTAGATTCACGGCGCGCCAACACAGACAGTGAGTGCGTTGGACGTTTTGCGATAGATGGTATCGCTTGGCGAGTGCGGGAGCAGGGGCAACGGTGTGAGGACAAGTCCGAGTGGTCGTTCGTTATGACGCGCGAGGTGCGTTTTGCTGTGCCTGTGCCTGTGCCTGTAGTGTTTCTTGTCGGGTTGGGTCCAGTTAGCTGGTTTGGGCGTGTCTGGAAAGGAGACGGAGGGGAAGACAAGGAGCAGAGAGGGGACAAGGCAGACTTGGGCAGATTGCCAGAGTCAGCCTTCCGCAAAGAAGTGGGGAGTGGGAATCTGTAATTATTGTGGCAGTGCTAGTGGTGCGGGGGGGCTGTGCAAAGAAAGGGAAATGCTGACAGGCAGCGCTGTCCAACGAGCGGTCAGGCCTATCAGGGCGCTGCACGGCACAAAGATGAGACACTAAACGGGGTCGTTGGTGCGTGCAACTCGCTCAACCATAGGGCAGAGACGAGACAACAGACAGGAGACAAGAGCAAGGGAATGCGGGACAAAAGAGGAAAGGCGGGAGAAGACGAATGGGAAGCACCAGAAGCTCCATCAGAAGCGCCAGAAGCACCCGAAACATCAGAAACACGAAAAGTACCAGAAACGCAGCACTGGCTGGCTTCTGGCTTCTGGCTTCTGGCGTCTGGCCTCCCACCGTGAAGGTTTCTTTCCTGACGTCGCCACGCCCCTAGGGATAGGGCCTAGCGCATCCCGCATCCCGCCAGACAGGAAACGAGGGCAGGGGACACGGGCAGACGAGACAATCATCGCATGGAAAGAGAGGTAAAATAGCAACAAGGGGAGGCTGTGCTGCTTGTGGGGCAGGAAGCTACCGGCCGATACTGCATATCTCGTCTAAAAGAAGACGAGATTCGCAAGACGGACACAGATGGGGTTGGATAGACGGGATGCATTGGAATAATTGTGAAATAAAGGAACGACGAGACGGTATTGGAGAGGCTGGAGATGCCAGAGACGCCAGTGACACCGGGAAAGGAAGTGGGACAAACCTTGAATGTTGTTTTGGCTCTGGTGCCTTGTGGGATAGCTTCCGACGTTCTCAAGATAAAACAAGACCCAGGCTAAAATAAGATGGCCGCAGCAGTTGGGGGAGATCTCTGTCTTTAAAAATAATGTGGAGGGTAGAGCTGGCCGGAGTTGCATGAGCGTGCCGAGAGTTGATGCCAGGCTGATGTCGAGCTGGTGTCAAGCTGGTGTGCGTTTGAGATAGTTGCGATATTATGGCAGGCGAGATGTGTGCGAAAGCAAGGAATCGCGAGAGGCCCGAAGAGGATTCAGGCAGATTTACAAGACGTATCTTGCGTCCAGCCGGCCAGTCGAATGCAACTGACGTTCCGCTCCTAATCGAGGGCTGAAAGTATAGCAAAGACACAGGAGGTGCTTCGCTTCGATGTGCCTTTGCAACAAGATAAGAGCCAAGATGTGTAAAAATAAACAAGACCCCAGAAGCGAGCAAGTCGACAATAAAAATAAACAAAAAACTGCAAGCGGTGCAGGGTAGATGCAGTAGCGTCGTGGGATGCTGTGGGATGCGCGGCAAGGTTTGTGGTGAAGAGGAGTGGCACGTCGTGACGGTTGGCGGAGGTTGGGAGTTGTGGAGGGTCGCAAAGAAAGCCGGCTTTGTTGCGTTTTGAGGCTTGTCCCAGAGAATCCCAGAGAGAGCCGCGGGGCAGAAGGCTGAGGTGGCGCCGCGTTTATTTTGGCCAACGTCTCTCGTATCGGATCAGTCCCTGCGATCTGGCATGCGATCTCGTGTGCGCGTTAAGCGAGAGCGAGAGTGATCGGGCGTGTATGTACGGTTGAAGCTGTCAAACGGGTTTCAAAACGGTCGTTTGTTGGTTATCGTGTCTTTTTTGCGCCTGCAATCGGCGTCGCCAACGGGTTGGTATGAGGGGTCTAGTTGGTGCTGTCGCAAATTGGCCAGCAAGCGGGGGCAGAAATAGCTGGCGGGCGCAAGACAGTTCTCTCAGCTGCACGGTCGCGACGAGGCGTCGGGTGAGGGTGAAAGTGTGCAGGATGCGATGTGCGTTGAAAGAGAGACGTGAGAAAGAATGGGAAGAGAAGGAGACGAAGGAGTCAAGGTGAAGTTCCGCACCAAAAGGGCAGGTAGGGCAGGTAGGGCAGCGGGGGGACACCAAACGGAGAAAGAACGAACGAGGGGAAAAGCAGACAAAGAAAGGCGCGCGCGCCTGCCCGCCAAAAGCCTAATTCGAGCGAACGAGGAAGGCGCGCGGTTGACGGGCTAATTCCCAGCCGCCGCCTTGTGGGGCGCCTAGTCAAGTAAAATTGCGGTTGGATTTGGAGGAAAAGGTTACGATGAAAGACACATGTCTGTCGGTATCAATCACGTGAACATGCAGCACCCAGAATAATACCGTGCAGTACCCAAAACGCGCTTCCCTTTGTTGACAGACCCAGTTGTGGCACGACCTACACAACACAATCGCTTCCTGCCTGCCTGTGGCTGCTTCCTTCTTGTTGCATCGGGTAGGACAAAAATAAGATTTCACCGGCCCTACTTTTCCCACTTGCCCTTCTCCGTATTTTAACCTTTTCCCCTCTCAGCATTGTAATTATTTTTAGATCATTGCACAACGTCAGGTCAACAACAGCAGCTTATCGAAGCTATCGACAGGAAAAAGAAAACAATCAATTTACAAATTATCGAAAATACTAAAAAGAAAGATTTTTTGGAAAAAAATTTAACGCCATAATCCATCCAACGACCTGTGGTAGTATCCGACCCATCCAAGGCACAATCTGACGGTCTCCTTTCATCCTATCATCATTCTGTAATTCTTCCTTTACTCACACCCCCGTGGTGTCTAATCTCCATACTCTCTCTACTCTTCTTTATTCTGTGTAGCTACCTTTTGTAGCTTTTCATGTCTATTAGTTTCAAGCGGTTGTACTTGGACAATTTCTAATTGACAGACCCGCCATCTGTAGTCGAGCTCGGTGTGCGAATATGCGACGACGAGGTTGGCGAGGAGGGCGGCGATGGTGACGCGGGTGTGGTGGCCGAAGCCGACCCTGTGGTTGACGACGATAGAGACGATAGCTGGCCGAGCGCGTCGCGGCAAATGTCGACAATGGACGAACCGCCAAGGAACTTGAGGACGGCCATGTCAATGTTGAGCTCCTTGAGGAACCAGGAGCGCAGCTCGACGGCGACGAGCGAGTCGATGCCGAGCTTGATGAGGGGCACCTTGCTCTCAATCTTGTCAGCGGGCAGCTGCAAGATGAGCTCGACCTTGCGCGAAAAGGCGGCCTCGAGAATCGACAGCGTGGCATCGCCTTGGTTGGCAGCGTCGGCGAGCTGGCTGAGCACGCGGGTGGACAGCTCGGCCTTGCCGCCGGTAGTGGTCGCGACCTGCTCCTCTGCCTGCAGGATATGCGAGAACAATGGCTTCGTTGGGAAGCGCGTGGCGGCATTGAGCGGCAGACCAGTCATAATCTGCGGGCTGTGGCCCCGGCCACGAGAGACGGCCGAGTCAGGGTGGCTTGCGAGGATGGCCGAGGCAAAAATATTCTGCATCTCCGACTCATACAGGCCAATGTAGCCGTACATGCCGACAAGACGAGCCTCGTACTGGCTGAGGGCACGGTCGACGTAGCCGACACCGAGCAGCATGGCAATATCAATGACCGAAGCAGGCAGGCCGCGCCGACGGCGCTGTGTGGCCAGCGTGTGCATGTACATGTTGGCGGCACTGTAGTTGGACTGGGCCTTGTTGCCGATGATGCAAGCGAGCGACGAGAAGAAGATGAAGAAGTCGAGCTCGCCAGGCATCGAGAACAGCTCGTCCATGTGACGACTGCCGTCGACCTTGGGGCCGAAGACGTAAGTAAAGTCGTCGAGCGAGCAGTTGTTGAAGGGTTTGTCACGCAGCACCATGGCAGCGTTGGCAACACCTGCGATAGGCGGCATCTCAGCGCAGATGCGTGCGTGCACATCAAGCAGATCCTGCCTGTTGGTGACATCGAGGGCGTAGACCCGAATGTCAGTGGCACCACGGCGACGGAAGTCGTCAAGCACGTGCGGGTCGACCTGCGGGTTGCGACTGGCAATGGCGATGTGGCGAGCGCCATGGTCAGCCATCCAGCCACAGATAGACAGACCCAAGGCGCCGGTCAGACCAACGAGGAAGTAGGTCTTGTCGCTCTTGAACAGGTCGAGGGATGCCGTGGGGAAGACCTGAGCAAGGACAGGGCTCGACGTGGTCCAACTGACCACTTGAGTAGGAGGCAAGCTGCCAGTGGGGAGGTCTGCCACGTTTTCAATTCTGATGATGCCATCAGTTGTGACTGCTGTCGTCGCCACTGCGGATGTCTGGGCACCACGCAGAATGGTGGCCAACTCGGACGAGGATAGGTTGAGCGCGACAACCTTGCCGGATTGTGTGGCCCTGAATAGCGGCCGAGCATCCACAGTTGTATCCGTCGTGAGGCTCGAAGTATTGCTCACGATGCGGCTGATGACCTCGGTCTCGGGTGACACGTCAAGGTTTGTGTAAGTCAGAGGACCCTTGGGGAGTAGGGCTAGGACGCGGCGCTCATTGTCATAGCGGTGGATGGTGGCCTGCGAAGCGTGACGTTGGCTGGCGGAGGTCGTGGTTGTGGCTACGACAGGGATGGACTTGGCCTTGGCTTTGCTGACTAGGCGGTCAACAAGGGCATTGTCGCCGCCGTGAATCCACAGTGTACCCTCCATGTCGGATGTGAGGCTCTCGGCCAGGACATCCACGATCAGATGCTGAAGAAGCTCAGCCTGGGCACCATCTGCAGGCAACGTGGCCAGGATACCGTCGGCCGCAACAGTGACGACTGAGCCGTTCTCGAGGCTGGCGACGAGCACAAGTTTGTTGTCGTCGTCCAGGTTGGTGCCGATGCCAAGAAAGAGAGTCTTGCCGTCACGGGTGCGCAGCGGGTACAGGGACGATGCTTGCAGCTTGACACGGTGCTGGCCGTGTTGGGTGGCAGAGGTGTTGGAGGTGAGGTGCAGTGGCTCCGACTCGAGGATCTGCATGTGGCCGGCCTCCTGCACGATCTCGACGTTGCTGGCTCCTCCCTCAGGTGCATCAAGCAACAGCTTCTTGGCAATAGAACGACGGTCAGCGTTGAGGCGGTCGTTGAGCTCGTCGTCGCTCATGATGCGCGGCACAAAGACGCGGCCGTTCTCGATGCACATCTCGGTCTCACGGACCCAGAAGACGTCGGCAAACTCAGGGCTGCTGAGGTACACAAGACGTAGCAGGGCCTCGGCGAACAGAGTGGCCTCAGTGGTGCCCTGGCTGCCGAAGCCGCCGACAAAGCTGTCGACATCCAAGAACTGCATGACCAGATGGGGCGACTCGAAGGCAATGACGCGGGCCATGCCGACGGCCATGTTGGAGTACGGCTCGGAGGTGCGGCGGTTCTTGGTGACCCAGAGCAGGGCGGCAGACTCGAGGATCATGGTCTGCATGCCCTTGAACTTGGGTTCGCTCATGCTCTTGAACATGGGCTCGTCGAGATCCACTAGGCACAGGACGGCGGCATTGGCCAGCTTGACAGTGCCAATGTCGGCGATATCGGGAACAAGGACGACATTGGCGCCCAGAGGACGCAGCAGGCGGCGGATGGTTTGCGTGACGCGGTTGACAGCCAGTGTTCTGCCACCGACAATGACGAGCGAGGAGATGGGTGACGCAGCAACTGCAGCAGGGGCACGGTTCCAGGTGCCAACAGCCAGGGGTTCACGGAGCAGGGAAATGCGGTCGTCGACGGCCTGGGTGCTCATAACGAGGCCATAGAAGTCGTCGAGGTCACTGCACGAGACATCGACGCCTGAGAAACCAGCATCCTGCATCAGCTCATCCCAGCGCGCCTCGCTGGCGAGCGGGCCATAGATACGACCATCGTCCTTGCCGAGCCACCAGCCAGGCAGACCCGACATGATGAATGAAGTGTACACGGCATCACCAGTGATCTCAATGATGATCATGCGTCCACCAGGTTTGGTAATCTTGCGGCAGTTGGCCAGGGTGCGTGACAAGAATTGGGTGGCGTGCAGCACGTTGGAGGCGAGCACCAGGTCATAGCCCTCTGGGTCGAAGCCCTGCTCAATGGGGTCACGCTCAATATCGAGGACACGGAACTCCATTTTGGCCAGCTCCTCGGGTGTGAACTGGGTCTTGGCCTTCTCGAAAAAGGCGGGCGAGATGTCCGTGTAAGTGTACGAGGCAAAGTGCGGTGAGATGGCCTTGATGGCACCGACGGAGGCACCACCCGTACCAGCACCGATCTCAAGCACGCGCAGACGGGGGTGCTCGTGGTTCATCTGTGTAATGAGGCTGTTGAACTGGTGGTACACCAGGTCCAGACCGACACCGTCCTTGTAGAGGCGGTTTAGACGGTTGTTCTCCATCAAGACCTGTAGAACGGGGACCTCGCCGCGGACCATGGCGGGCAGATTGGTGCCGACGGCCCAGGCCAGCTCCATGTCGACGCCGTCGCCGTACTTTTGGACCCACTCGTTGACCATCTCGGCGGTGTCATTGGCGGTCTCGGGCTTGAGGCGGCGGTGCTGGCCGGAGTCGATTTTGGGCAGCAGGTAGTTCTTGGCCCAGCCGAGCACAGACTGGAACTGCCACTCGGCAGCGGCAAACTCCTCCTCGCTAACCTGCTCGACGAGACGGCGCAAGAAGTAGACAGAAGTGCGGTCGAGCGTGTTGATGTGCTCAAACATCTCGTCGAGCACCTCGGGCTGGTCCTCGGGACTGATGCCAGACGACACCTGCGGGCGCCAGACCATCTTGGAGAACGTGCGGCGGTCGTTCTTGGGGCCAGGCTTGGTGAACGAAGAGCAAGTGAGGCCAGTGATCTGCAGCTCGCAGTAGCGGCTGTCACGAGCGTTGAAGAGGTCGAGGTCGCCTGCAATGACCTTGCTTGTGGCGTCGCTTAGGAAACAGTCGGCGACGGCCTGTGAGACATTGCTTGGATCGGCAGCATGCTCTTGCTGGCGAATACGGGCAGCAGCCACATTGACACGGACGGTGCGAATACCTGTTGGCAGGTAGCTCGTCCACATGCGGCCGTCGCCAGGGAAGCAGAAGGCGGCCATGACGCCCTGGAAAGCAGCATCGAGCGTGGCCGGGTGCACGATGAGGTCGGCATTGGCAGCCGGGCGGTTGATGACGGCCGTGGCAAGGCCGAGGCGGCGCTGGGCAGACTCAAAGACAAAGTCGCCCGAGTAGCGTAGGCCAATCTTCTCGAGCTCGCTGTAGAAGCGGGTGGTGTCGACGTCAGCCATGGGCAGGACAGGTGGTACACGCGCCGGCAGTACTGTGGGATCAGCCTCGGCAACAGGGCCCAGAGTCACGACAGCGCGGCCGGTGAAGTTAACCTTTTCAGCGTCAGTTGTGGTGCCGTCGACGCTGCCACTGTAGCAGCTAAACTCTGCAACCAGCGATGTACCCTCGGCGTCCTGGTCGACAATGCGGATCACAAAGATGACCTCAGTGCCTGCTGCATCAGGGTCAATGGTGATGGCGGCGTGGATGTGGAGATCCTGAAGCTCAACAATCTGAGCAACGGAACCACGCTCAGCTAGGGCGGCCTGATTCTTGACGAGGTGAACGGAAGCCTCGACGGCCATGGAGACATAACCAGCGGCCGGGAACAGGATCTGGTTCTGGAAGACGTGACCACGGAGCCACTCGAGCTCGGTGATCTTCATGACGTTGCGCCAGCGGATCTCTTGGCTGTTGCCAGCTGAGGTCATGGAGCCAAGCAGCTCGTGAGTCGGGTCTTCACGCAGGCGGTACTTCTTGGACAGGATGGACTCCTTCCACAGCGGCACGTCATGGTCCCAGGAGTAGCCAGGCAGATCGCGCGCCAGCCGAGGTGTGCGGACGACCAGGGCGGTGGAGGGGGAGGAAGTTTGTTCGACACCTTCGACGCATGCACGCCGGAAACCTTCAAAATCAACAACAGTGACAAGCGACTGGAAGTGGCTCCACACGAAACCGAGTGCACTGCTGAAAGCGGCCAGGTCGTTGCTGCCGCGCGAGAGAACACCCGTATACGGAAGGTCCACACCCGTGACTGTACGCAGCACCTCAGTAGCAGGACCCTTGAGCGCCGGGTGCGGCCCCACTTCCAGCACCATATCAAAACAGTGCGACTCCGTGGCGGCACGATCGAGCGCCTGCGCAAAAAGGACCGGCTTGGCCATGTTGTCGACCCAGTACGTGTCACGGAACGTATCTGGCTCATAGATGCTGCGGCCGTCGACGCCGTGCACACTCGAGAACCACACGAAACCAGGGTCAGGGGCAATGGGCGGCGCTAGCACTGAGATGTTGCACTGCCGAAGACTCTTGAGGTACGCATCCGAGCAGCGTTGCATGTGGTGCGAGTGGTATGCAGTGTCGACCTGCAGGGTGCGTGCAAACACGCCGTTGGCCTTGAGCTGCGCCTCGGCCTCATCAACGGCGTCCGCATCACCCGACAGAGTGGTGCTCGAGCGAGAGTTGCTGGCCGCGGCCACGATGCGACCTTCAAACGGCGTGCCAGCACCGCAGAATGCCACGGCCTCCTCGTAACCCATGCCGACAGCCACCATCTTGCCCGGTTGCGGGCCGTCACGGGCCTTGACGGCATGCACACCACGGTAGTAGGCAATGCGGACAGCATCTGATGCTGAAAGATATCCGACGGCATAGGCAGCAGCAATTTCACCAGATGAGTGGCCAACAACACCACTAAATTCAATGCCAGCGGCACGGAGAAGGTCCACGAGAGCTATCTGGAGTGCTGTACATAGCGGCTGAGAGAGGGTGGCCTCACGGACGCGAGACGTCTCCGCCGGCTTCAGCAGCTCCTGAGTCAAGGACCAGGTCGGACGGTCTGCCTCAACAGGAAGCTGGGCCAGTGACGTCTCAAGCTGCTGCAGAGTGTGGCGGAAGAGTGCGCTGTGGGCATATAGAGCGCTGCCCATGGCCGGCCACTGTGCGCCCTGGCCTGTGAAGACACCCAGAATACGCGGCGGCAGCTCGGCCGTCACGGGCAGGGCCTCAGTAACAAACGAGTTGGTGCTCGACGAGGCAGCGTCCATATTCTGAACTGCCTTGAGGCCAGCAGCAAGGCTTGCCCGAACCTCAGCACGTGTGGTACCTGACGCATAGGCGCGGTAGGCAAATTCAGACCGCTTGTTTTGTAGCGTCCAGGCCAAATCGCCGAGTGGTGCGCTGGCACCGCTCGTCTCTTCTTTCTCAAGATGGCCAGCCAGGGCAGCAGCAGCGGCCACAAGAGCATTCTGGGAGTTGGCCGACAGGACAAAGGGGCCATGGGGAATGTCTGATGCGTCCTTGGTCTCGATCTGGGGCTCCGTTTGATTTTCTGGTGCGCCGTCCCAGCTCTCAATAATGGCGTGTGCATTGGAGCCACCAAAACCGAAGCTGTTCAAACTGGCACGCCGAGGAACGCCTGCCGGCAGTTTGGGCCATGGCTGGGCCTCAGTAGGCACACAGAGCCGGTGGTAAAACGGCTCGATCTTGGGGTTGAGTGTGTTGAAGTGCATGTTGGGTGGGATAATGCCGTTCTGCACCGCTAGGGATGCGCGCATAAAACCCGCCAAGCCGGCTCCGCTCTCCAGGTGGCCTAGAACGGTCTTGATCGAGCCGACATATAGTCTCTCGTCATCATCGATTGTAGTGGAAGCCTCTACTCCTTCTGGCTGTGTGAAGAAGGCATTGTAGACCGCCTCTGCCTCTACTGGGTCGCCTGCCTTGGTGCCTGTGCCATGAGCCTCGAAGAACTGGCACCGGTCCTCCTTGCGGGTCAGATCGAGGCCAGCCCGCGCATAGGTTGCACGAATCATATCCGTCTGTGCTCTCGGATTAGGCATGGTCAGTCCGGGAGTCCGTCCGTCCTGGTTCATGCCCGTCTCACGAATGACGCACTCGATATGGTCGCCATCCGCCAGTGCCTGCTTGAGTGTCTTGAGGAATACCGCCACGCATCCCTCGCCACGAGCGTAGCCGTCCGCTCCGGCATCCCACATCCGAGACCGGCCTGTGGGAGAAAGCATGTGCAACTGAGAAAGTTAGTAACGTTGTCCCTCGTCTCAGTAATCTTTTTTTGTTCTCTCGTAAGAAGGGTAATTTTGCCCACCTTGGATTCCATAATGTAGACCTCGGGTCCCATGATGAGGTTGACGCCCGCGGCCACAGCCAGTTTGGAAGTGCCGTTGCGTAGCTCCTGGATACCCAGGTGTAGCGCGATCAGACTCGACGAGCACGCCGTGTCAAGGCAGATCGACGCGCCTTTCCAGTCGAAAAAGTACGACAGCCGGTTGGACATGATCGAACGCGCCACGCCCGTCGCAAAGTAGTGTGGGATGGTCTCTAGATCGCGCTGAAGCATTGCCAAGTAGTCATCGGACGACTGGCCAACGAAAACGCAGGTATCCGATCCCTTGAGGCTCTGGATGGAGTAGCCAGACGCCTCCATGCCCTCGTACACTGTCTCGAGCAGCATGCGTTGCTGTGGGTCAATGGACTCGGCTTCGCGCGGGTTGATGTTGAAAAAGTTATAGTCGAACGTGCGGACGTCCTCCGACTCGTTGAGAAAGTACGAATGCGTAGCGTCGGTAGCCTGGTGTGGGAGGGCACATTATTGTTAGAAGCTTGATCTATATCGCGTATAGTCGCAAATAGTGGTCTGACTTACACCGTGATGCTCGCCATCTCGGTGGTAGAAGCCCTTGACGTTGAACCGGCTCTTGGGAACCTCGCTGAGGATATCTCGAGGTTCTTTGAGGAGCTCCCATAGCTTTGACGGCGTTGATGCACCGCCCGGCAAACGGCAACTGCTGCCAACTACAGCTATGGGCTCTGGAATTCTTCTTTGCTCGACCATCGTGTATGTGAAGAAGGTGAAGGAGGTACAAGAAAGAAGAAGGGGGTTTGGAAGAGAAAGGAGTAAAGACAAGGGAAAGCTAAAAGAAAAAGAAAAGAGAAATGGCAATATAGTAAAGAATAAATGCAGAAGAGGGTGAGGAAGGAGTGGTGAGGAAGCGAGGAAGGACTGGGGGAGGTGGAGATAGAAGATGGGAAGACGAGGGGCTAGAGAGGAAAGAAGATGCAAGGGAACAGAGTTGCAAGATAAAGAAGAATGAACAGACGACAAAGGATTACTGAGGGATAGGAAGGAATCGAGGTCGGGTGAGCATCAGCGAGAACATGAGCGAGGATACCTTGGAGGGACTACTATAGGTGGACAAGAGGGTTCGGGCAAAACTGGATTGGACTTACTACCTTCCTCTTCTTACCTCTTGCTCTTGTGGAGAACATATATCGAAGCTACGGTATAGCTGCAAAAGCTACAAACGGCCTACGGCCAGATCCGTGGCGAACTGTGCAGCTTGTGACGCTCCTCTGCAGGTTCTTTGTCTTTGCCCTGCGCGGCCTGCGTTCCGGCTGCCTGCCCGCTCCCCTCGTGCGTTCGTTTCTGTGTCCGGTCATGATATTGCAGATGGGCCATTGCGGATTGGGACGAGGACTGTAGACTACCGACGTGTCTCGATGGAGCCTGTCGTTCGGTTTAGGTGAGGAGGCGAGGTTGAAAAAAAAAGTAAGCCAACATAATGGCATGAGAGCCTCCTGTGGGTAAAATTGTAGATGTTCTAACCTGGGTGGGTGTCCTCGTCGAAGAGATAATGGTGCATCCTCTCATTGTTTGCAGACGGTGTGGTTTATAGGTCCAGAAGAGGAAAAAAGACCAAAAGTAGGGGTCCACTTATACACACACCCCTCCCGCTTCTTGTCTTGTACTACTGAGCACACATAGTGTCAGTTCATCAGACTAAAACAAACCTCCCAGACAAGCAGACCAGGCTAAGAAGCTACCAGAGGGCCAGAATACTACCCATCTAATACTTTATGGAACTCTTCTGAGGGGTCTTTTCCCACCCGGTGCAGTCGTCCGGCCGAGACAGGCGTGGAGAAAGACTGGAGATTGGAAAATGAGGATAAAGATACAGTATACAAGATACAAGATAAAATATAAAAGATAAAAGATACACCATGGAGAGGGTCCGCAACGGTGAAGAATACCAAAAGTCTCCATTTGGGAGGTACCTCATAGTGTGCGGAGCTGAAGGGCGTCGAGGAGGTGAGGTGAGGAGATACACGGATGGGCAGCAAGGATATGTCACCAAAAATAGGCGTGCTAGGTTGCCGAAAAATACAAAGCATTACCAAGGGCAATTCACGAAACAAGAACAATCGCAAGAGACGAGGTTGTCAATGTAGATCAAAAGCCTTGAAATCAAAAGTAAAATGCAATCATAGTCACAATGGAAGAAAAATCAGAAGGTGAGATGGATAAACGCCACTGGGCGTCCGAATTACCGACGACCAAAAAAGAATCAGGGCCGAGGACGAGAGTGGCCGGGCAAAGATGGACATGACAAAATATGACAAAACAGAAAAAATACAAGAGAGAAGCTGAACGAGTTAAAATCAAGAAGAAGGCAAAGACACCGAGAGCCAGGTCCAAAAAAAAGCCCAAAAACGGACCAAAAAACAAGAATGCACCAATAACAGGTCAGACTCCAAAAAAATGATACTGAGTACATGTCGACTAACACGGAACCCCCCTCCCCTCCCCTCCACTCTTCCTGGGGGATCGCTTGCCAAAAGACGATTTCAAGAACGGCCGCGTTGCTGCATGTCTGGTGCCACCGCGATCTCTGCCATTAGTCCTTAGCTAGGTTTTAGCACTTGCTATTTTCTGGACTTTTTTTTATCTTTGACGTGTAAGAAAACCGTTTCTTGTCTTCGGGTCGTGGGGATGAAGCGGTCGGCGGCCGCGTATGTGAGGGTGGTCTTGGTGGTCTTCTGGCGCTCGGTAGTCTTCTTGGTGCGGACGCTCGAGGGAGTCTTGG